>MNPL01023320.1:17666-32775 GCA_002081605.1 Tropilaelaps mercedesae
GAAATCCTGCGTACAAGTGCTGAATAGGAAAAGGACTTGTTTAGGCAGTGGAGAATGTAACGAATATAAGCGCACGGGATGAACTACCAAGCAAAGCTGCCATGAAATGTAAATAGTGTGATCGCTTTTACCTTTCATATCCATTGCCACAATAATGGTATGTAAATGGGCATACAAATTGCGGTAATTACAGGTACAATACTAATAATGTAGGTATTAAATGATAAGCACAGAGGTCTTACTCATATGAAATACTTTACGACGTGTTGTACAAAGTTATATAATTATTAAAATGATAATTGTACAATGGATAATTCAATGCCTATGATAAACCACTACTGTGACCAAACCTTAACTGTAATTAGAAAAAATCTCCCTTACCATACGAAAACAATATTGTGACAGACAATATTGTTTGCTCAAGATAAACCATTACTATGACCGAGCCTTAATTTTCAAGTAAATCGAACCCTTTTTGCCATAAAAAGAACAATGTTGTGATGTGCGATATTGTTCCTTGAATTTTGCTAACAGACCCAAAAAATAATCAGAAAGGTTGAAAAGCGCTGACAACTATTTTTATAAGGGTGTTTGGTTAAAAGGCTCTATTAAAAAGTCTTTGAATGCTCCTCTCGTTGCGTCTCTCCGTGTTAAATGTACACTGCTAGTGCACCAGTTTATCGTATTATAATTACCGTTTACTTGATTAAATACACATTAGGTGTCGACAATAAATTCGGAATGAATTCGAATCTAGGTTACGTATATTCATTACCTAAAAGAGATACTGCGTGAAAAATAAATTACGTTCATGGTAACATGCAATGTGCTAGTGACTTCATATCTTTATAACAGTAAAATTAGGGGTGACGAGCCGAGATAAATCTGCATTAATAAGGTGGGAGCTTATATATGTTATTGCCACTAACCCTCTGCTAATGGCGTATCCAGGCATTCAAGTTAATATTAAGGAGTAAATTCAATGCGAAAAATTTGGTAGCCGCGGATGCGCGCAATAATCGAACGAAGAACGTAGCCACGTCAAACAATCTAATAAATTTGGTCATCGACATGAAGGCATTTTTTTATTTTAAAATCTCGATGTTGCGTATCTTGAGTCGGTTACGAATTTCCAAATTATCTATGAACGCTTTAGGCATATGCACATTATATGTAGTAAATCATGCTGCATTCAAGGGCCTGCCACTAATTACTTCGAACCAGGGCTGGAAAACAATAAGGCAGCGTGAACACACTACTTAACATGCCATTTAATACAATTACGCTGAATACACTAAATGGAACTACGTGGTAATAGTAACATGATTATACAGTAATATAATTATAATAATAACATAGGCTCTTAGGGCAGCTACGAATGGATTTTACTCTAAAAACGATTTTTGAAATTTCAAAAACATACCAATGGGAAATTCCCTAGGGACGTCGCTTGGTTGTAGGCGGCCTTCTCGAACAAGAAATTGAAGAAAGTCCTTTGCAGCATTGGTTTGAGCATCCTTTTTATTGGTGGAGTTTCCCACTCCAGTGTACTCCAAGCCTTCTACTCGCACTTCACACAGGAAACGTTGACGATGCTTTGGTCCTGTTGGATTAACTACATAATTTGGCGGCTGAGATCCATTTTTGCTGCACCAATCATATAAAAAGGATTTAGTAACGTCCCCCATCGTTATATAAACGAGGAAACGTACAGGTCAGTCTTATCAAAGTACGATGGCACGAAAGCTCTGAAAATTGAAAGAGAAAACCAGTACACATGACAGATCCACAGCTACGATAGTATTCAAGAATTTTCAGACTGTAACTAAAAATTCCGTGATGTATGGAATTGATAAACCGTTTTATCGGGTCAACTAAGAAAAGAAAATACACCGCCGGTTTTTAAAAGCGAGAACACCACTATCTAAGTTTTGCGCTCTTTTCTTATGTGCGCTCTAGCTGTACATATCCAATTTTGTATACAGACTGCCCCACAGGACTAATCTGTTTAGTCTTAACTATCGCCTTTTGTGCATGAACCGAGCTCACTAAAATGTTGTCAAAGCGAGTTAGTCAACAACTGAGCAAAAAGTCGCTTAGTTTGTATGTTTTTCAAAATGGTCGAAATCGTCTGCCAGCAACGTAGTATTTTAGTCTGTCTTTTTTCTCTTTCTGATATACAAAGATTTTCATTGATGACCTTGTTATTAATTGGCTGGACCGGTTTGGCATTTCATAAAAAAACGACTGTGTTTTTGAATTGGGGTATTGTTTTGGTGAAAGACCTAGTGTCGTGTCGTCTGCAAGTTTAAATGACCCGGCACATCCGTTAAACTAATCTGCGCCCGCGTCCGATGAAGTTGAAGTTCATTGGGGTGTTATAGTATTGCGTAATTGGTGATATATCAACGATGCGCGACGAAAAGTAAGTTACAAAAAAGATTTATTTTTTGGCTAGATATGTAAGAATTAGTTACGGTGGAATAGGTTTTAATATTATTCGAAGTTGATCATTTTTTGACTGTTATTGTCTTCTCTGCCAGTATACCCTGTCGGCCTCGCTGTCTAGTGCCAAGACCAAAAGCCGCTCCGTTAAATATTTTTTTGGATGCTACAGTCGTGCTTCAGAATGTTTGTGTCGCATTACTTATTTTTACTGCCATATATGAGCTACCGACATCTTTCTCTTCAAATCGCATTCTGACTTCGTCGAACGACCACAATGCGGCCAAGTGGTAACTGTATATCTCTCTGTCTTGAAATTATCGTAGTCGTGACCATCCAAACAAGAGTAAAGCAATTTTGAAAAGCAAGAGCACTGACGCAATAAAATCCTTTAAAAACAAGCTGTCATTTGAGAGAAAAAGTAGCCAGTATACATGGTGTAGGTAGAATGAACAAATCCAGAGGCTTTTTATTTAGAATATACTTTGATTATTTCATTTCTACGCAATCTGATTTCCCTTAAAATGAACCTCTTCTATATTTTTATATGTCAGCTTTGCAATAAACAAAAAGAAAATATTTTAAACAGAAGTATTTTTAACAAGCTTTTGCCAAAGTTTCCAATGACTGCTGGAACATCCTACACAACACTAATGCGCTAAAAATAGTGATAATATAACTTCGATTTATTTTAGAAAACAATATACGTATCTTTGTCTTTTTGTTTCTTTACTGTTCAATGTCTTACAGCTCAGTGACAACACCAAAATGCAACGTGGAACGAATACATGATCTACCATTGTCATCGACAATGTGCCATTCGTCTACAGTGTATTTAAATGCAATTCTGCACTCTTCAGCTGGCGATTCGGGCGTTTTAGCAGCTGAAAAATCGTTTCCACATTCCGAAGCAAACAGACGAGTAGTTCATCGAGCTACCCCTACGGTTCATAAAAAAAACGTTTGCAAAGTTGAAACAAAGCATCGCGACGCAAAACATAATGACCGCAGTCCGAATGGACACAAAAATGCCCATAGTAACAGAGCACAGCAAACACCTAGAAGCAGGAACTGCTTCTTCACCTACGGCAGGTAGATTGATTAGGTCTTTTTGCAATTTTTACTGTAGTAAATGGTAGAGGAAAAGGGCAATATACCTTTTAAGTCAGTTAATTTGTCAACTAAGAAATAACCATTCGAAGTCGACTGCTATATCGGTATAAATGAACTATTATCTTGCATACTTAATCAATGACTTACAATTATGTAGACATAATCGTTAAAACGACAATCAATTTTCTGCTACACTTAATAATAATTTCATATAAAAATGTCTAATTTTTTCATTCTGTTTTTTGCTTTTTGCTTCTCACATTGGACCTAATGCGGCGATTAAGGAATCAAGGCCAATCGACACCAAAGCGAAACATGAGTTTATGCCCATTCGCAACACCTGATCGACTCAATGAATATTTTATTCCGCATGAAGTTTTTGAAGTGGGTAGTCAGATGTGTGTTTTAGATAACAAAGATGTGTTCAGCCCCTGTATTGAGTACCAATCGACGATGAATCCAACGGTAAGATAAATAACAAAAACTTATCTATTTTACTTACCTAAACAGAAAAATAAGTTTAGAATAAATCAAATTCTTTTTTTACTGTTTTCTCTATATACTAGTATTCGTATCCGCGTAAGTAAATATCGAATGCTTTTTGTGGGTCGTTTTTTTACCAATTTATTACGGGGGGAGCTCGAGGCATATATTGAACGAACCATATGCAACGCCTATACCGAATATGCATATCCTATACATGCAACATTGTGTAGCAACATTAGATTACAGAATTTGTCTGATAATGTGGGAAAATTCTGTATGTGTTTATTAATTATAGAGCGAAGAACTATGAGCTCGATTGTTATTTCCTACAGGATTGCTCTTTTCTTAGCTACAGTTGTGAAAATATACAATAAAACATTTCCTAATATTTTGCTTACAATAATATGTTAAAGGGTATTATATATAAGGCAACCACCTGTGCTATAATGCAACGTATCAATTAGGTATCAAATGTACAAAACTGCTTAATTCAAATAGATTTTGCATATTAAAGATTTCGAATTTGGTTTTTTCACATGAAGAAATGTGCGATATCAGTTGATTTTTATTTCAGCAAAGTACAATTAAACTGTACAGTTTTTGTAGCATCAATAAAGATGAGAGAGCTAAGTTTACTATAAATTGAAAAAGAAACACCTTTTAATTTCTCAAAATTAGCCATCTCGCGGAAAAGGGCTCAGTGAGGAATGAGTCATTGAATAAGCGTAATCAGCTTCTTAAATATATTGACTAATGTGGAACGTCGCAATTAAAGCATTGAAATAAAATACACAGACAATGTTTGTCTTGGGATGCTACTTCCTAGAGATCTTGTCCAGAGATTAAAGTGGAAGATTTAGGTCTCAACAAAACGGATCATATGATTCGATAAATACTTAGGATACCGCATCCCTGTATGCGGTAAGAGCAAGGGAGAGTAAATTTGACAGCAAAGGGTTAAAATAACGTGCTAAGTAAGTTGAAAGCAATGTAATCTAATATCAGAATCAGAATCTTAATCGAAAATGCTTTCAGGCGAGACACGGTTGCTAGTTTTGGAAGGCTACTAGATTGGCTCTAGGCATTGTAAGGTATTTAAGGCCTCTAAGCCTTCATTTGCACCCCTAGTTTAATTGGTGTATTTTAGCAGGCTAATGTGTCTACCCATTTAGTAACATTTATCACAACTGTAAAATTTATCAAACTGTAAGTTTAAAGTATAGATTCCATGAGCTGGTAACTGAACTATCGTTTTTCCACTTATAGAAAATCCAGTTTGTAAGAACTAGGTTTTATTAAAAAATCCTGTTTTTTTACTCGTAGATCTAAGTACTATAGCTAATAAGATATCTGGTTGCGATGCTCATCACCAGTGTAGATATCGAAAGTACACTCTTGTCGAAGGGTCACTTTTACTTTCTTTTGCAGTAAATACTGCGTGTTTTTTTGTTTTTTTTTTAATTGTCAAATTAACCCAAGATATTTGTTGTTACGGAAATTCCAAAACGATATATTACAAAACCCCTTGTTTCAGCTTACTTCCGCTTCAGCTTGTTCCATGCTTACTTCCGTACTCTGACATGATATTGCATTGTATCCACTCGTAGCAAAATTAAATCGCTTAAGTGAAAATTTCTTCAAACTGATTATGATAATATCGGTGTTATACTATTTATGTAATGATTAAATGAATAGAGTCTGAATGATAAACTATATGCATCGACGAACGTCCTACAACCATAAGCGAATTTGTTCGTCAGAGTTGTATCTTATATAGAGACGTTTTAGTGAGCATAATTTTGCGATATTAGATAGGATTACCTTAATTCCATTTTTTCAGTAATGGTTTTATCCTTAATACATAGTAATGTCAGATACTTGTTTCTCCATTTTATGACGTTTTCAAATCATATAAACTTAAATTGTTTCCCTAGCGCCAATTTACTACAGTGTAGTTGTTCGAAACAGAGGTATGATGCACATTTTCGATGACGGAAGGTACCAATTTTTCCTAAAATCATATGGTGAACTTGATTATTTTATGGTAACGTTTTGACAATCAAATGAGAATTAAATACTTCTATATGAGTGTCAATTACGACTATTCTATTCTGTAGCACATAGTATGATAAATTATTTTCTTTCAAATTACAGTTTTTTGATACATCGGATCCGGCAGCTTACCTTCCGCCTACACGAACAATAAGCGACGAGGAGGCGATTCAAAGGGTGATTGCGGAATTTTTTCGAGACAAAGTAATTGTCCCGTCACCCAGCTCCGCGGAGGGAGGCAACAGAATGCGATGTTATCTGTCGCTCGGTTCCGGCAAGCTGCCGGACGCTACTCTAAGTTCCAAGCACTTGCCTTTGTCGGCCTGTGGCCCAAAATTGGGTTCTGCTAGAAATGCTGCCAGCCAAACCAGTATTACAATCTCTCCGAATGTCGACCTTAACGAGTTGTTCGGTAATATTTATTTTATTAGGATAAATTCTGTAAGCACTTCATATTTGGTGTTGGCATAGCTGCCTTGTATTGTACCCGCTAGGTTATGCTACCTATCAATAGTCTCTGTAAAAAAAACGCATGAGTGTAGTGCGTTACAGTTGAGTACAGGCTGAAGCAAGCTAATAAAATAGCAAATGCTTTTTCTATTTGACGTTTTCGTTCGAATTTAAAAGATTAAATATTTTAATTTGCAGCTGTATGAGGTTGATCTCCTATGGCGTCTAAAATGATGAAGAAGGTTTTAAATCCGTTGCAAAACACAGTTCTAAGACAATTGCCCATACACATCGAACTTTTTGCGGGTAAACTATTGATGTAAGCTATGGTTCACATACAAAATCTCCATTTAGCTCAAGTCTACTCTTAGTTCTTTCTAGCCCATATAGCGGTGACATATATCTAATTAGAAGATGCTGGGTGCTTTGATCACATAAAGTACGCGTAGTGTTAGTCACTTATAATGCTATGCTGTCATTCTGCAACAGAGTATTCTGGAATAGCCTTTTTTTTAATAAAGGCAGTTTAAATGACTACTTACAGCTCCATTTGCGACGTATGTTGAAACTAGTCCACGAATATCTATCACGGATGCATCAGTTAATTCGGGGTCCCCAAGTTCAGATTCCATCTGTTCGGTTTCACGCCGCAAGCTATTCTTTGAAGAGGACGACGGTCCCGTTTTGGAACAAGGTACGTCCTTCCCTACGAATGTGGAACAGGGTCAAGGATATAAAGAATCCGTCGCAGTTCTTCAGCAAAACAACAAGTAAGTAGCATTTTGTATAAACAAAATGGTAAATAATTGTCAATGATAATTTTTTGTTGCGTGTCTACCTATAAAGAGTAGAACAAGTTTTCATTAATCATTAACGGTGTGCATGGAATGTGGCTTGAGATGTCACAGATCGGAAACTATGTTGAGATACTTCGAAAGGGCTAGTGCTGTACGGCAAGAAGGTATTAGAGCAAAGGTGCTGTAATGGATTTAAACATTCACCTTTTTACACGCTACAGAAAATAACAAACACTACACAGAATATTACCTACGAGGTTAGCGATCATATATTGTATTTACCGTACGTAGATTTTAGAAACTCTATTTTCAAAAGGTTTTATTACGTAAAGATGTTATGTATCAACTGAGTGGACTAGATTTTGCAAGTGTTTTCCTCATTCATCTCTGAAGTGATTGACGCCATAGCTATATATATTTTAACAAGTAATGGAAATTTCTTAACAACATTGATTTTCCACATTTTTGAAACATCAGGCATGTTATTTTCATTTGTGCTTTGAATGTACTTGTGAACAAAATTTTATATCGTAGGTAAAATATAACCCTATAGACACCTGTGCCAGCCTGGTGTTCGTATTCTGAAACTGTACACTCTCTTGTTATTCCATCCAGTTAGTGAAGTGACCTAGTATGACGATATTTCGTCTTAGATGTTCAGCTATACAGGTTGTAAAACTTAGTGTTATTAATGTTACCCGGTTTGCTTCAAGTTTCAACGACACAATTGAGTTGTCCTTGCCACCAAGAATAACTCGTACCGGCTGCTCTATTGTGACGAATTCCTTCACGCTTACCGTAAGTATTAATTCCACCGATAGTAATTATTCCTTATTGACTCCACTTCGATTCACATACGCATAGTCAGCTCTTTTTTTGTATGTTTTTCACATTACCAATGATATTTTATTATTATTATTATTATTACTGTTATTACTGTTATTATTATTACTATTATTATTGCGTATTTTTTGTTCTACTTCAGAGTCCCAACGTTGAGAGTTCGCGTGTGATTTATCAGGGTGATGATGGGAGCCCCATCAGCTGTCTTGCAGGCGAGGATGCCGACGAAATTCCTCGAGGAGATTTCAACATCGACCTATCTCCTATTAAGCCGATCAACACTGTGGCAACGCAAAAGATTTGTCACGGCAATGCACTGCAAGTTAATACGGCTCGGATAGAACTGCCAGACAATGTATCGATGACGGCTTCAGTGCCTCCAACAAGATTATCAAGCAAAAGGTTTCTACAAGAAGACGGATGCACTATCGCAATGGACCAACTTGGTATGTTTATATGTTCGTACTTTTGTTGAAGTGTTTTGTTTCAATTAACAGTGTTTACGATCAAGCGAATTACTTTTTTAGACATAAAATTGCAGCTCAGTATTCAGTCAGTCAGCAGACATGTGAAAGTTCAGCACAATCGACTATTCAAACATTTTCATTCAGCATTTTTCAACCACAATCAGTAAACGCGATCTGAGTCATTTGATCTTTGTCCGCTGAGTCTTTCTCGTAATCATTAATCCATCAGTTACAAATTATATTTATAAATCAGACAATTAGGCAAAATGATCTTGAGATTGCTACAAACATTAGCTACACGAAACTTAGACCTATGAAGTACCCAACATCTCCAATGTTTCAGATAGTACCAGACAGGTTGGTTTGTAAGTGGTAATAGCGTGTTAACCTGTATCGCTTATAAGTGGTGGCGGTCCCGGACGAAAATCAGTTCCACATAGGCATTCACTTCCTAATTGCTCTGAATTTTTGGGTCAATATCGATGAACCAAGTATAGTATTGAAAATGGAAAAAAAATTAGAAATATGAACGTCTTTGTTGAAACTGTGTGTTTACAACGAGGCAACGGGAAACGATATCAGACAGTTGACCAGACGAATGGTATTGGTCAACAAAATCAGTATTTGTCAGATTGTGCAACAATCGCAGCGCACTTTAGACGGATATTTGCAGGTTGATGTTATGGCTTACTTCTTTCTAAACAGAGAATAGATAATGATAATAGATTCCCTAGAAAAAGCCACTATAGTAGTGTCTCGGCCTATGTTTTTAAGGTTGCTTTTCGAGTTGCTTTCGAGAAATTATTTTATATAAAACGACTTCTTCAATGTTAATATCCAAAGGGTACTTTGTATAGTTTATTTTTATACATACATGCACCGAAGATGCTTGTAAAGCTGCCCATAACTCTGCTATACATGCAAATAGAAATATATGACTCAATATTTGTATAATCATAAAGAACAAAAATGTGTAGGCTTCCAAAAACGATATTGTTATACAAAAATTATATGTGCCCATCGTATCAGATGTGAAGAAGTCTACAGCTATACCTCATTTAAATATTCTATTTTCTCTGAAAAACAATAATTTTAACTATCAGTAATGAATGATTCTTAAAACGTTATAGAACTGGTTTAGTTTGCAAAATAGTTGTATAATGAAAACTTGCTAAACTCAACCAGCTTATCTGACCACTTTGCTCGAAAGCGGCTATTTCAACATTTAGTGGAATCTGTAACCCTATTCTCTACACTTAACTTACTTCGGTTGAAGTCGAATTGAGCTGAAATTTTGAAACTGCAGTTTTAAAACGCTGAAGTCCTTCTTAAAGATATAAAGTAAAGAATCACATTATTTTTAAAGTCATAAAGGAATATCGTTACCATTTGCCAAGTAATATCAACATTTACAAGCAAATTAGTTTATTTCTCAACTACGTGCTTGTGCAAACGATTTATTTACGTGCAACTGATACATAGCACTCGGGAAATACGTAGCGCAGGTATTAAAGTAACGAATCCCGCCTACACATTGCGGCTACATAGACATGTACCTTGGTAACCCTTCTTCCGGTCACTGGGACGTAACGTGTATATAAATAGTATATAGTGAAAAAATTGGGGATGATATTATTACCGCCTGTACCTCTTCCGGACTTATTGTCAAAAATGGCTCGAATGTAGAAGTGTTCGACATTACCGTACCATACTAATGTAATTTTTCAAGTGCATTAAATATTTAAGTAAAGCCATATTTGTCAATTATCTCAAAACGAAGACTTTATATCTAATGATCTCTACGTGAACACATTCAAACAAGCTAACACCAACATCTTAAAACAGACGGGAAAGTAATATCACAGTCCAATGGCGCACATGAAAGAAATTACTTTTGCTTTCCTAAGAAGTAAATCATGATCTCTTATTTTTCAATTACGTGATTAAATGCAAAAAATTTAGGCACTATGTAAGTTCAACAGATTTAGTAAAAAACAGAGCAATAACACAAGGCTTCAATTTTTTACAGTCTATTGTCATTTCATATTTAGCTGACAAGCAACTGGAATTCCTCTAGTATATAGAAGAAGGACCTTATTCTGAAATAGTGTAGCAAGAGCGAATAAAGAGATTACGTCGTTTGTTCAGAAAAACAACTATATCTTCACTAAGGTGGATGTCGACTATGGTACTCGTCATAAAAGTTGTTCATGCAGAAGATCATAAGAGTTGTTGAATGTCATGTCTGTCAGTTCTTAAGTCATTCGAGAATCTTAATCCAATAGTCAAAGTAGTTCCTACAGTAATGCCACTGGCGGAATTTTTCTGCAGAGGGGAAGGGGTTAGACAGGTGATACACAGGTAGCATGCCTTTCGTCGAGGCCTAACGAGAGTAACAAAGCAAAGCTAACATTTATAGAAAAAAAGCGGCCTAATGACGTTCCAGATCCAGTGTAAGAAGCTCTAAGCGTCAACAGCAAAACTTCCTCCTTCTAGAAGTTTCGCCAGAAATCACACTGACCGACTAGAGTGCACGCCTTCAAGTAAAATGTTTTCCATTCTGAGGAAATGCGTGGAGATTTTATTCGAGCCACCTCGTCTTTCTCTCTCTTCCGCTCTAATTTCACGCCTCGACCCCTAAACGTAGCTTCCTTCTCAAAACATACTTCCGCTCCTCTGTTCCTTTGCTGACGTCCTTGTAAATCGACTGGTTTATCGAGAGACCCTGCGTGTCGGCGGACCCCGTGCTTTGAATTCTGATCGTATGACTACTCCAAAATAGTACAATACGCAGACTTCATGGCCAGCCTTGTCAGTTTTAACCTCATGGCTCTAAAACTGCTTCCGTACGCAGAAAACCTGAGTTGCATATCTCTCCACGCAGTTGTACCTAATGTGAAGGTTTGATGGGACAGCGCCTCTTAACCGCCCTTAGAGAAGGTCGTTCCTCCTGTTAAACTTTGATGGTGGCCTTAAGCCATGGTTAAAATCAGGTACCCATCTAGATATATTTCGTTTGGCCTGTCTAAAAAAGCTTCACTTTGTTAGACCTAATCTAAGCGGCTTCTTCGCTTAGATTAGGTCTTTGTGTTTTCTCTAGGCTTAGGGCAAGAAAAAGCATTACAAGGAAATGCTATAAAAAACCGCTTGTCCTGGAGAAGAAAAAAAAATATGTTTTGAAATTTTTAGAAAAAAGACTCGTAGTAACAAAATTATCATAAAAACAGGTATTTCTCACCCCATTGGCATTAATGACCCATTTTAAGATAGTAAGATTATTGTTTTCTCCGGTACAACTACGTTCTTCTAATCTAAGCATTTTTTCCAAGGCTAGAGAAGTCTCTAGGTTGATTTGTAAGAGATGTAAGTCACTTAAATTTGAGAGTCAGTCCACTCAGAAAATTGTAGAACGGCCCTTCTTCTACCGTTTACGAAATGAAAGAGTCGTTTGCGTAACGCTCAGAAACCGTATATATTGTAAGGAATTCTTTTACTCTTGATCAATGCTAAAATCAATGCTAAGGTAATATACATTGGTGCGTGATTTTTTGAAAGCGAGAATAAGTTCTAGATAGTAAACTCGTATCAAAGTTTACCGGGCCATGCTGCAGTCGACTTTGTGATGGAAATCAAGGAAACGAAACATAAAACTGAGTGGTTATTTTTTCGTCAAAGGCAGTCAACTGTGAGTTACACCGCTTACTGCGTTTCGGAACATGAAAATGTAAAATGCCGTTGTAGGAGCTCGGCCGCCTCTGAGCTTCGTAAACTGTCTCACAGCACCAAGGGAGCTTGTGTGTGCGGTTTCTCAACTGGGGAAAAATGGCTAAAAAAGATATCGGAGAAAGCAGCGTTTTCACTAGCTGTATTACAGATCTAGTTCCAGGGCAGGTTAGACTTTGAGATGATGCGTGTGGTATCATGAGCCTGTGGAGGTTTGCATGCTGGCGAAACTGAGGGTAGTCTTCGATCTAATACAACTGTGATATTTCCTGCTCATCTCTGGTTCTATGATAAGTAGTAGGTCAACTCGGTATTTAAATGAAAGTTTCTGGCGAAATACTGTCCGTGTGTGTATAGATATTGAGGACGATTATTAATAACTTTGCATTCACTATAAACGTATGTGTTTCATGCATTTTTTTCAGAAGACCCCGATCCGACGTCAGAAGGCGGCGCAATGGATGTCACAAATATTGTGTCAATGGAAATGTCAATTATTTAGTTCCCGTGTCCAAAACCAACAGATGCTATTGTTTAAGATAAACACACTGGGTAATGAGTATATTTACAAGTATTAAAATGTATAAAAATATTCCGTGCGGCTTGTTGGATAATGCAGACAGATGTGTAATCCATAACAATTCTAAGAGAAATTTTTGAATAATAGTTTTACGTCAATTAGGCAGCAATAATTTTATAGATCAACAGGAAACAAATCGCAGGAAACAGTCGCCATGCCGTTTATGAAAGGGAAATATATATATATATATATATATGCACTTTACTACTCCGATAATCCGGAAATCTTTTACTACAGAAGCGCGCTTTATGTAGCATGTACATGCGCATTGCTGAAATTTTTCATACCCACACTTATTACAATGACAGACGGTACTATGTACGACAAACCCCCGCTAATTTGCTCTTTTTATCATACGGACAATAGAATATGACATATTTTAAAAATAAATTTTTAGTTTTAGAAACGATAATAAAATATATTACATATTTGTTCATGTTATTGAAAAATATCTAGAACAATCTTTTTGAAAACTGGCGCTGATCTGGCAAGTTCGATTGCGATTATACTGAGGAAGGATCAGTAAAAATTGTCATCAGGGCGTATTAGCGAACAAATAAATATTTTGTGACATAAGAACGAAATATTGTATAAGGAACGGTCTGGTAATATAATAAATGTTCAAAAGCCCTGAAAAATTACCGCCAGTGGCTTTTTCAATGTTATTTCATGAAGATCTTGTTAGTTCTTGGCATTTATTTTTGCACGACGATATTTCGTCTCTTTGTTAGTATGGTTATACAGCACCGGCAAACCTTGTCAGGAGGATAGGAGGCTTGTGAAAAAGTGGATAAGCGCAGCGACAGAAAATGTACTCGTTGTTGCAACGGTATTTGGGACTTTCTAAAAAATTTGCATGATATCACACACGAGTGACACTTCTGTCGGCTGGGAACCTTAACTTAAATATCGGATAAATTATGTTGGCTACAGATGTAAGTACCTCAAGTGACCGTTTTTTAATTGTAAAAATCTACGGACTCCTAGATCCTTAGCAAAAGTGAAAGTGTGAAAGAATTACCGCTGTGAAAAGAGTACATCACAGATAATCCAGCGGTGAGCAACGAAGCACCTGCACACTAACAGACAATGGCAGTAACATTAATCAACCTCGCTCAGCTCTGGGGTCGAGAGGGTCACCATCGAGGCCAGCTATTTAGCAATATTATAATCGTTCTTACATCAACGTTGTCACATTAAGTTCCAGCATTGGACTAGCAGTAATCAACCGGTTTGGTCTCGGCAATTGGTAAGCAAGCGCGCAACCGCGCGCTCTCAGTGCTGCTGAGGCCGCTACGCCGACAATAGCAATACTAGAACAGAGAAAAGCGCAAGTAACGAACGCACTGCTTGCTCGTCCGAAATTGAACAGAGAAGATGGTAGTATTAATATCAAACATTTAGTCGTGGTGGCTCGATACCATCATACTAAGTAGGTATGACTGATTTTGCTGTTGCACTTCGACTGCTATTGCGAGCAGTACCACCACCATCAATATTAACCCCCTTCTTCTCTTTAGTGTTGTGGTCGTTGTAGTCTTCAGTACCAGCATTTCCGCCATCAGGCAAAAGCATCCATTCCGGCTGCTGGAGAAGGTGGCTAACAGCTACCCTCATTCAGCTGCTGACACGTAGTGACCACAGCGCCATTGGCTCCCGTAGCCTCTAGAGCAGCTGGCGCGTCCGCCTCCGTCCTCTTTACCAACGTCGTTTCTGGTTCTAATACGTAGCGGGACGAATGAGCACTAACTGGGAGGCTTACTACTGACTGCTGGCTGATATGTTGTTACCGCTGTCGCGCGGTTGGCTGCGGTGAGTGCACACGAATAACAAGCAACAGCAAGAGTGAGTGTGAAAAACAAACTGCAGTAGTCATAGAGGCTTCTTTTCTCTTTCCAATTTCTCTTCTTCTACGTAGTGAGTGGCCGGATTGGGTTGTTGACAGACGGTTACTTGCGTTGCGGTCATTGTAGACGTGGACAACAACACTATAGTGCTAGACTCAGTAGTGGCGACGTCGACATTGAGGGACAGAGGCCCTCAATATCTATAAGAATAGTACTAGTGCTTTAACTGGCACTGTGATCAATAGTAACTATATATATATATATATATATATATGCAATACTGTAGCAGGAATAGTAATGTTAGTG
>MNPL01023323.1:0-27034 GCA_002081605.1 Tropilaelaps mercedesae
ATATATATATATATATATATATATATATATATCTTTACATAATATATGAAGAAGTTACTACGAATCGAAAATGAGGACAAACGATTACAATTTTTATACTGATCTCCGTTTTTGGAAAAGAATAACCTACCTAGAGTCAAGTGTCCGATTCGTTAATTAGCTTCAAGGATCTTGCCTTTCATAAAACTTAGACGACTTATACATTTAACGTTTAATAAAATGCTGTGATGCAGGTCGTAGACCAAGATATAACAAAATAAAAAGCGGTCGCCAGATATAAACAAGTCTGCCGTCTGCAGGCTTCGGTGCTTGAAGCTCTGAAATGCTTATAGATATAACGGGAGAGCTAAACGGACGTTAGTTTAGTTCAAGCTTAAATACATGTGTTTGTTATTTTCGTTTTTATTTTGCGATCATTATTCTAAGTTAATAAAAAAATTCGTGTTTCTTCGTTTTTCGAGCTAAGCAGTGGATAGGGTGTCGGCTAGACCTACCTGTATTCACGTCACCTCCAACTAATGTATGAATATTAGGATAAAAATTTCAGTAGATCAAAATTTCAGTGTTGAGAATGTGTCAGAGAAGTGAATAACCTGGATCGTTCAATCGCACACGGTGATCAGAAAAAGTATTAGATAATGTAGGTGTCATTTCCGTTGTTTACCCTACCTTCGCTATCGATAGCGCATTTTAGTTAGGGCATTAAGCGTTTGTATAATCTATACAACATTATCAAGCCCTACTACAAAATCAGTCTCCTTGTAATAAGGCATAACACCCCTCGTCATTGACTCTGCTCAATTATAGCTTAGTAAATACATGCAAACAGCTTCAAGGTCATTCTTGGAAGGCAGGTATATTGGATTTAGATTATCATTTATGTTCGGGTATTTGAGTCGATATCGCTTATTTTCAGATACTATTAGTTAATAAGTGACTGCTGCCATGACCTCATGGTGTCTAGGATGAACGTGGTAATAAGCATTAAGCGACAATTCACGATTTTTCATAACTTCGACAAGCCACGCGTCAGAAACCAAGAACACTTTACATTAAAAATTAAAGACGCGATTTTTTTGGAGGCTTTATAATATATATGTATTTATGAAACAAGATCACAGTGAGATGTTACCTGTTAAAATTTCGTAGAGTATCGATGCGCTGTAACCGAGTCTCAACTAGAGTTTCAATTAAATAATCACCAAGACCAAGAGACCCTCGACCATGATGTACTACTATCCCAGGGCACATGCAGATTGATACGGATTTTGTATTTGCAGATTTGTTGCGAAAGTTAATGAAGTTCTTTTTAGTATAAATTTGCCAATGGTAGTCAGATTGTTAATATACTATTTGGATTTTGAATCACCGCAAAAGCAAACGTCTAGGACCATTTGACCACAAAATCGTGAAGGCCAGCGAGCATTCTTGTTGCGAGAAATTACGTACTTGAAAAATCTTTGTTCAACTTTAGTTGCCTCGGTGACTGTGCGAGACAGGACATCTTCTTGTTAAAATCACGCATCGCTCACGTAGATGTTGCCCGGTTCTCGATAAAGAAAATAGCCTATCCTGTCACAACAGTGCAGTGCTACTTATTGTTTCATGAAAATAGTAAATTTGGCGCAGACCGCAGGAGACTCTTACGCGTGGCGGGTGAAACTACTGTTTGCTCATCGTGTAAAGATCTTTCCCTAACCAAGATGCCATAATCTTTTTCTTTACTTCCTCATTGAGACGAAAATGAGCCCTGGAAAAAGAATATTTTGTTATGTATCTGCCATGACGTACTCATATAAACTTGAGCTACGTCCATACACACCGTGTTTGTTGGATTTAATTTAAAATGTTCAGGGTTAATAAGAGCTTATCTTAAAGGTCTATAATGAGTGCTGCTGTTTGTGGTAGAGTATAACTCCTTCTGCCTTTCCGCAATAAGCTTGGTCTGTGTCTTCATTGATTTTACTAACACTCTAATCTTTCTACGGAGAAGAGCCGATTATTTCGGTAGTTTTCTCTACCAAACTGATTAGCGTGAGTTCATTAGTTCCTGTCTGAAAGTTGAAAGCGTTCGCACACTAAAATCTTTAAAAAGCAGCGTCGCTGTCGAGTATGTTATTCAACCGATGCTTGACACTCAATTGATGCTGACAAACCTGCCAACCAGAATTAATGGAATTTATCCCAAGATTTTTGTGTGAAGTGGCATAGTCAGTAACCGTATTGAAGCCGTTAATAAAAACACGAATTTATATGAGTGTAAGACAGGCTCGAGACGCAGTTTATATTGACTCTTTATTTCTACCACGCACATATAAGCTGCGCAGCACGCATAATAATCTAGCTGAATATATTTTAATACAGCCAATTATTGCGTTTATATTATCTGAATTTAAATTTTCATCACTTTAATAGCTAATAACTTTTTGTACCCTTTACGTCTATACGTAAAAATAATTAAATTTTGACATAAGAAACCCTTACGCCTGGCTAACTTGCGTCATATCCGGGCCCCGCATAATGTGCGGAATTATGTAGGCATTTTTTCTAGAACTTGAGGTAAATCATATTAGATCAACACGTTATGTATGTCATCTATTAAAGTCATAATAAGCAATATCACGCCTTTTTAACTTCATTCCGTTTGCTCGGCTTTCTGTAGTGTACGTTTTGGAAATTATCTCCATTAGACTGGCCGCATTAGGTCTCATACACTTAACACCGAGTTCCTTAGATTGTTTCTATATTCTTTTAAACATCGTTACTTTCCTTGTAAGTGGTCGAATTTTAGCGGACGTTCTGAACTTATTCTATTGGCGTTTGTGCCATTGGAATGAACTTACTTGAAGGTTATTGTATTTGAATGCAAAAAAGATCGCATGACCTATGCAACACGTGGGTGATATTGTGCAGAACGGTGATTGTGAAAACCTAGCAAAAAAGTAAATTGGGAAAGAAGTCTGTGTACAGTACTGCGGAACTTCTGACTTATTCCACGCGGAATTCACGGAAAGATTTCCAGATTTGAAAAAAAAGCTTTTTTGAGGTTTCAACTAAATTATTTTCCCTAAAATATAGCACATACAACTCCATAAGTTACAACATGACTAGAAGCTATTTTTTGCGTTTCAGCGGTATAATAGTCATAAACTCAATGGAAAAAATGAAAGAATCAACTGCAATGGTTGTTATAACCCTATATGTTCAACTAAATGCCACAGCGTCATTCTGTGGATTCAAAAACAAGAGTTGCTACAAAAGACTGTACATTCGTAAGCTGACTCCGATTTACCTGAATTGAACATTAATGGCCCTTGTTGGGCTTTTTTGGTGAACGCTTTTTTCTAACGTCAATATTACAACAAGTCGGGGAATAGTCAATATATTTGGGCCATTATAAAACGTAGTACTGCAGTTCAGCTGATGAGAATCTAAATAAAACATGGCATATTCGGTTTCCGTGTCATATGCGTCTCCGTGTGTCATATGTGTTATTCTTTTGCTGACAAGCGTTTGCATTATAAGTGTTTAGGAGGAAAGTGTCGTCTCTTTGTTATGGTTTACCAATAAATTTGCTTTATGGTGTAGGACTGCCGCCAGAACGGAAATTAATTTATAAATACAGTGTTGCCACTGCGAAACAAATTAGACATCGCAAATCTGTAAATATGGCAGACGACTTGATAGTAGTAGAATTTATTTCTATCACGGCTAAATAATTGTTGCAATAGCTGGAGACGTCACTCAAATGCTTCGACAGGTTATACTGACAAATGGAGGAAGAGTGAATGGATGACGCATCAGTTTTATAATTTTCTTTGAACCTTGGTGTGAAGCATGTTATTCGAGGACACTGTACATTACTAATTAATCGCTAGCTTTGCTGAATTTTTATCAACCACACCACGCTAGAGTCAACAACGAAAAAAGCATGGCTTTGTGTATTGTCGTAAGTTGAAATTCCGTTCTAAAAAATTTAATTGCTCACTACAAGCATGAGCCGCTTCACAGCCGCTCAAAACGCTAGACAATTATAAGTAGAGACTCCCAAGGATTAATTCCTAGAATACGCTTATTCGGCCCAGTTTTACCATAAAAACGTACATGCAAGTTGCTCAGAAATTTTATCAAGAATAACAATATTTTACAATAATACTCGTCTATATTGATTGCGTTCGTTTAATTTTTAAAGCATTTTTACGCTGTACTTTTTTATTTGATTTGATTTAGGTTCATCTAGTTTTATAGTCACAGTTTACCTACTGAGGAGATTGATTCTTGTAGAGCAAGTTTTCTAATGGTTATTCCACGAATGTCTGTGTGTGTGGCAACGAGAAAGAGGGCGTCATCAACACTAGAAAATCATTATCATTTTATAGATCCTCTTTGCGAGTTTTATCCCAACCTAAGATGATATAAACTTAAGTGAACGGTGAGGAAAACAGGAAACACAGGAGAGCTATTAGCGAATAACAAGATCAAATATTTGTGATTAGGATCGGTTGACATGGGATAAGCGAAAGAGAACACATACGTATAAAGAACACACTAAGCCATGAGCAATAAAAGAAACGGACAATAGGAGCCAAGAAGCAGGAAACCAAGTAAACACTATCTTGCACGACCTGTGTAGACATCTATTCCAATTCAATCACTCGCGAACTAATAAATCACAAATGGGTCATTCCATGGTAGCGATATTATTCTGGAAATATTGATCATTTAAGCAAGATGAACTACTAAAAGCACACGTTTGTCTCACGTCCACTTTATTCTACTTTCTCTGAGACTACATATTGTCGATCGGCTTGTAACGGCTGGAGTCGTTTCGTGCCTTTTAGCCGTATGTTTACGGGTACTAGCGTTACATGCGGCATATTGTGGCTTAATTTATTATTACTGCCTCTCTATTACTGTTATTAATATTCTACTCTAAAATATATAGCATGAGGTAGAACTATTTGAAGGGCTTTCTCTGTGTTCTCTTGTAAAAACTATCCCGTTAAATTGCAGAGGGGTTTGTTTCGATGGAATTGAAGGCGACGGATACCTTGAAGACAAAAACCACAGGCAGAACTCTTTGCTCGTATTCACGTTGGGGTCAATCAATCGCCAAATTATCTATTTTCTCTTTTCGGGATTGATCTAAAGCTGTTCAACTGATGCCCGCGTGTTTGACCACCCATCGCAAAGAAGTCGCTGTATAAATTCGCGAAGCTATTCGAACAAAATCTTCTTTAACTGAACGTATTTCAATTATGTATAACATATATACCGATAATCTAAATATTTATGACGAACTTAGAGCAATCATAGGTCGTTATGCGAATTACTGTATATGTTTTGGTAAACTTATATAACTTGTAAACGTGATCATATTGTCCGTTTTACACTAGAGTTGTAGCGAATCTCTTCTATATATTTCATTTTAACAAAGGGATAAAGTATTATTTTACGTAAGGATATTATGAGTCTATCAATCATATTGCACATGCAGGGTGCTATCCGCTTCGGGCAAGCAATGGTTTGTGAAAGCGTATACTTTTTCGTTGTGTTCCTTTCTAAATGTCAAATATTAAGTTAAACATTTTGTCATTCTCCATTATTTGTGTCAATTCTTTTATACTTGCAGCTTACATTCTGTTTCCTAGTAAGATCACTTTGATATTGACTAGTGCAAGAATATAAATTTTCTTTCTAAAGAGGAAAGTTGAAAACCCGATAAGGTCTGTGACATACAATGAAAAAGCTTTTCGAAGAATGAAAGAAACACAACGCTACAGGGCATTTTTCTGACGGTACTGGCGGGAGGTCATCTATGGATACATCGACAGTCACAATTATGTAGTTGTAATTGATGATTTCCAGGTTCGGGTATGCTTACCGTCCACAACTTCTATATAACAATCCATATAACAGAGGGCTACTCAAACATATTCAGCAATGACTTCAATTATCGAATCACCCGTATGCCTCTTAGAATAATTTCGTATTCGTCAACCATCCATTGAGTCTTCGTTTTTTACAGTTTCTTTAAATAACGATACAAGTCAAATGATGGGCAAGGCTACACGGGCTACTGATAGCAGTCCGACTGCACTTTTTAATCAGCTTTGACGACAGACCCTCCACTTATTTAGGCGCTGGAAGTTATACATTTTTAAAGCTGATTTCCTAGTGTCCCTTTTAGACACTTTGTACGAAATCGAAATTACGGAATTTGGTGCCGAAAGATTTGACTTTTCAAGGCAATTTTTGAGACCATGGCAACTCGTCTGTAGGATCTTAAGTGAATTCCTTTATGAGCTGTAATGATGCTTGGTAAATGGGCAACCTCTATCTTTGTTACACTTTGGTTTTAAGATATCTTTGTATTCAAGCGTAGGATCTCAAACTTAGGCGACATATAGGCAGTCTCAAGGAGAAAATTAATCAGTAGTCGAATAGCGATTTGCGTTCAAGGCTAAAAAGGCTACGCTGGCTTTTAGGATTATTATTAATCAATATTTTTTTCGTAATAAAAATGAACAATCTTTGCAGTGGGCAGACGGTAACAGCACTTGGGATTGCTAAAACTGAGAGTGAATAATATCTCTCCGCAAGGGTTGTCTACGCGCGATATAAATAACGACAAGGCTTGATTTTTTTATTTTGAAAGTAGATCATTGTACCTATATAACATTACTAATGTATCTATAAATCTAATGTATCTATAAATGTTTTTTTAGCGTTAATGCCATCACATACTAATATCGTACACGATCTTAAACTTGTAATATAGAACACAATTATTTTTGAGCATTGTTTAAATATCATAACATTGACCGGGGCGGTGTACAAGCCACACAATAATGTAGACGCCGCCCGTTGGCCCACATGTTTTTGACCTAAGTATCTAATCAGCGGGTCGACTGCTTCTGTTTTCACGCAGTTATATCCACGCAGGAGCGTTACAAATAAAAAGAGAAAAGAAGGAACGAAGTTAAAAGTATCTTGTTGGAAATACTTTTTTCACCGTTTTTCCGACGTCTAAATCAAAATGAGACGTAGACTTAAAAGGAGTGTCGTTTACAAACTGTATCTAGTTTCTTTGTATTAATTTTTTCTCTCTTGTTTCAGGTACCCGTAGACGACCTCATCCAATTAGAAGATCCCGAGGACGATCTAATCTTTGAAGACTTTGCGCGACTTCGGCTAAGAGGAGCAGAACCTAGCCAGAGCGATACGCCTACATAGTCTGTCTGTATTAAACCTATCACACGGCTGTCGTGGGAAGTTTATGGTCAATTTGCTTCTAATAAATTTATCCTCAAGGAATTCAGTGAAGATAACACCGATCTGATAGATACAAGGATTTCACCGGAATTTCAAAGCCGTCATTGCCGTCATTTTATTGCGTCATAACGTGCGTGATTTGGTTGTTTTAAGTGGTTTCGACGAATTCTAGGGCGCACTCATAGATATGGACGTCTGATCTAAACTTTTATAATTGTTGGCACACTATTGATACTTCACATTCTCTGACACAATGCATCGTTTATTATAAGTAAAGCAAAGAGAAACCAATTGACTTAAATGTTGGTGTCAATATTACTCGAAGGGGATGGTATTACTCCCTTGCCTGGTTCCTTCTAGTGAGTGAACAAAGAAATTTGGAGCTCACCTGAGCATCATATAATGATGTATTCTCTGCCTAGATTCACCGAAACCGCATCCTATTAATATGAAATATAGTCACTCTGTTTACAAAACTGGATTTGTGAATTATTAATATAGACTTGCTAATAATAGTGCAAACGTCTTTAACGCCGCTTTTCAATATTTGTTTTGACAAAACAGTCTTGAACAAGAAAGGCAGTTGGAACCACCGAGTGAGATCATCTTCCCAAAAATAAAAAAAAATTTCTTAACAGCCAAAATATTTCAAGACAAAAAAAATGCGAATCCATAGAGATTTGAAGGATGTCTAATTAAGGTGCCTGTGTAAGGTGACGTCTTTCCATGCCATCTGTTGTAGCTCTTGACGTAAATGCAATACAAGTTTAAGTAACGAGGCGGGAACACAGCAGCCGTTGCATACGCGACGTGTAATAAACATCACATAACAATAAATGTCTTCTACACTAGAATAATAAAAATCTACCGATCAATCAAGCATTATATACAGCTGTTATTAAGTGTTTGAATGTATTCTTACTAATCATGTTCAAAACATTGAGGTGAATGATTAGAGGTGAATGTAATACAGTAAGTCTGAGGAAAGGAAAATTATTTCTGACAAAACACTGAGATAAATAATTATGCTAATAATAAGAGCCTGTAGTCCGAAGCAAGGAACTGAGAAAGGAATTATTAACCACTTCAATGGTTATCGAATGATACTCGAGTTTTTTCTAATCTATAACTCGTAATTATAAAAAGTATTTAATTGAAATATTTTGAATTAGGGAATTGGGTGCAAGAGTCCTGTATTGACTGAGCTCTTACCTCACGCTATCTTGGTCTGGTAAGCGGCACAAACTGGTTCCGTTATGCGCTGGCATTGTCTTGGCTGGCTGGCGTATGTATATACAAATCCAAACATATATACGTGGACACTGACAAACGCATACATAACATATAATGAGCACAGAGGGCAGAAGGTCAACTTGACATCCTTATTTTTTCATTCTTCTTATGGGCTTTGAGCGATTCGGAAAGGTGTTTGGACCTTGAAATTATTCAGGAGGATCTACAGAGATAACCCAGGCGAGAGAGGAAAGAAAAGTTAAACCTAAGTAGAGTTATTCAATTGGACTTGAATCACATCCATTTTTTGTCAATCTTTCTCATCCGATGAGGAAAAATACTTTTAACTACATAAATATGCGGTCGCATAAATCCAGGTCGCACGCACGAACGTAAATGGTTTTGATTTATTCTTCTGAACCGTATTTCATGCATTCGACGTTTTGCAGAACCTGAGGATCAGAATTAAGTTTAAATTACAAAACCTACCAATCGGATTTTGAGAGTTTCTGTGAACCAATATTATGTTTGCCTGCCTCGGTTAATCAACCTTGGGCATCGTAGCATAGTATATCAATTCGGTCCGTAGCTTTTCTACTATTAAAATATAAAAAATAACGACGAGTGTGGCAAATACATTTTGTCCAAGGCCTTTTTATTTTTTAGCACGTGTATTTTGATGACAGCAATCCATAAAAACACCTAGATAGCTCGACCCTCCATAAGGACATGCCCAAAAAGTCAGGACCGTGTCAAAATTAATCAATAACGCTGATACAGACGTAATAATGCCGAAATATTTGAGGCTTATTAAGAATCACAGAGGCCAGATTAATATTTGGCGTCTTCATTTTTAATTAATGATGGTATTACATTGCTATAAGGACTAAATGTAATAATTTAATATGCTTATTCAAAATCTAAATTGAATGCTTGGTTAATTCAATAATATATTTTCAAATTTATTACGTTTAGTATTTTTAAAAACCATATTATATATGGAATTGGCAGGAAATAATTGGGTTGCTGATCATAGTTTAACCATCGATCTTAATAAATAATTTATGTATGGGTATTAAAGCAAATATTTCTTCAAGTCTTTTTACAGAGAGACAAATCATGGTCATATCTGCAGAGAACCCTGGTACTGCGTCACATGAACAAAGGAGCCCCACTTGCTATTTTCCTAGGCCATTTTGGCCATTTTTAACGCCTCTTCATTCACGTGAACAGTCCAACAGTCGTTTTCAAATCATTAAAGTAATAATTTAGGGTACTACACGCATTATGAGAATAATCCCATATAGAACATGCAAGAAGATAAAAGTCTTGACTGGTTATATCTGTTCTTTTTTCACCTCTATCAAAAAAACGCTAGGAAACGTAACCTTCATGAAATCACATTTTTTTTAGGATGCGTGATCACGTAATATATAGAGGGTACTTACGCTGAAACCATTCCTATATTTCAAAAAATATCGTTTCTAAATAAAATACAAAGGTTTTTGCGTTGTAACGGTGTAGCCAGATCCATATTGGTAAGAATCATATTCACTGAGCTCGAGTATATCTTCTATAAATGCTTAATTTATAGGATGTTTCATCGATAGATTGTATACTATCCAATAAAAATATTTCGTATACAAGATATATCACACAAACCCTCATTATATTATCTTAAATGTTGCCAAAAACTCAGACGCAAAGGTGTCTTTGTAGGAAACTAATAGTAAATTATCTTTTATTATATATATTTTCTTTTTAAAAAATGCCTTGCAGGAGGAATGAATCAAAAACTGTTGTTTACTGAGGTGCTGTGGTGCATTTGGGATAGTGTTTTTTGAACGAACAAAATTATAGGTTCTTTCAGGTGTTTAAAATGTAAGGAATACTCTCTGACGCATCCGCATTTAACGGTAGTAGTGAGTTGTAATTAAAAACCTAATTTGATTAATTGAATTAGTTAATGTAATGGAACTTAGAACAAAAACTCCGATCTGGTGTAAAACTTATCTTCGAAGCTGGACTCTAGGTACAGGCCCTATTCACTGTTCTATTCTAATTTTACCGGGTTATAAAAAGAACTACTGTATAAATTTTCCAGAAAGGAAAAATATGGTTAACTGCTGGTGTTAACCTAGTTTGATTGTCAGGGATTGGAGGCTTGCGGGTGACGTTTCCATGTTACCACCAACGTACGATAAAAATTGAAATATACAGTGTGATTAAAGACTCGTTGTGCATTCGGACTATTTAAATTACTGATATACTGTTTTACTGAATTATGAACTCGTTATATCCTTATGTGAAAAGTTGCAAGGAGGTTCCTTATGAGCACTGTGCGCTAAATATCGGGCAGCAGGTGTTTAGCAGAAGCGAATGTGACGACAATATGGTGTCCACTTTCAAGTGATAACGTGGTTTTGTATTTCTATTTATTTACTTTTATCGTGGTCGGAGAATAATACCTTATGGAAAACCAAGCCTACAGTAAATTCTCTGAGTTACCTCTAATATTCTAGAATTTCTTTTGATCCACGAAAGAAGAAGTGCCCGTGTCTTCTATATGGTGAGAGTGATTATAAATACGACAGATCTAGATATTTAACAATCGAAATGTCGTAAATGTGCCCTCGTTGGCGAAAGAGGAAAAATGAAGTGATGAGACAAGACAATGAAAATCATTGTGAACAATCCTTTTCGGCTTAAAAAGGCAGTTTTTACTTGGCCATTTCCGTCCCTCAGTCAATTTTCATAAAAACATTAAATATTTGATGATACACGAATAAAGTGGTACTGATTATGGAGTTACCTACTTGTATACAGCTATTATACAAAGTTTCAAGGTAACCATTGATTCTTACTTTTAACTGCAGGCGCATTAAATGATATTTATATTTATCAAATTAAATAGTTATGCGTTATATATGGAATTATCCCATGGTAAGCATGAAAAAATTATTGTGACTGTATAAATAAGACAAACGTATGGAGTACATAGCATTTAACAGTGCTATCAAATGTAAAAATGGAACTATAGTTTAGACAGCCAGAAGGTTACAGTAAAATCCTTGTTTTATTTTCGGTTAAATCACATCGCCCTAGACTAGAGAAGGGCGTCATAGTGACTATAGAGTTTCGTACTTTATTATGATTTTACAGAGGTATGGGATGTTCTATGAATCTAAAAAAAACATTTGAACTGTTTCTAAGTCATTCGTAGCTAGAATTTATTTTATATTAATACTTGAAGGGTCACGTATAAAATTTCAAAGGAAACAAAGCTCGCAGAATATATGTTTGCTTACTTAAATTGTAAATAAAGTCTCCCTACTCAAGATTGAGTTTCCTACCATATGCAGGCGTACTGCGTGCACGTAACAATAGTGTACTTAAATAACAACCCATTAACAGTTTAACTGTTGCACCTGGGCTCCCACTACAATGACAACAGCACTTGTAAAATTGGCGAAAAAAACAGAATGGAAGTGAATACCGTATAAATACGGTACCACATGTTACACAGTCTATGAAAAAGTTGTATTATTTTGGAAGAAGCTCTGAATGCGTATTATATGACCGATATGTTTGCAGTCCTCCAAATGGTGAGCTTTAACGCCACTGGGTACCTTTTCTGCGAGATATTTGAAATACAAAGTCTACGTTGACTATCCTGCGATAATTTTTCGATTATCATTACATTTCATAACTACGTAGCATTTTTGCGTACTTAATGAAACTGCCTGTGATTTATCCAAAAAGGAGACTGAAAAATGAGGTACAGTGGCAGTGGCAGTTCACAAAAGAGCAGTGAAACTTGAAAATATGAACGCTTGACGATGCTTTAATTTATTTTTATCACATTTTATAGATAAGGTTATTGGCTTTTCGGACAGTCAAACTAACATAAAGGAAAAACGAGGATGATTACAAACATGGATTATTCTCCAACAAAAACAACAATAACAGAAATGATTTAATTTTTATGAGATTCATAATTTTTTGTTTACTATTGGTATTGTATTACTGTCATACCAATGACGATGCTGCCACAAAAGTAAAACAAACGTCCTAGACCTGTCCAGAAACAATATGGAAACGCTAACCAGAGGCTAATAAATATGTTTCACTACAAGAATGCAACCGCCTACTACTTTCATAAAAGTGCTTTTCAGTTTCAAAACTTATGTAAGTCCCTCTGTTTGCTAACCAAACTAATTGTAGGATAAAATCATAATTGCATTTTGAGAAAAATACGTAGTAGAACAAATCGATGTGGAGGAATTTCTAGCTTCTTAGGAGTTGGTGCAAAACGGTTGGTGATGAATGTACCAATTGGGCCTTCAGCTCAGAAAATCCCAAAGGAAGGCGAATGGACTTTCGAAGTTTTCGGAATAGGAGTATTACGATCACCAATCTAAATGAAATAGAATATTTTGTACAGCCCAACTATTAAACTCCAATTGTCAACCTATACCAAATAAAAGCATGCTTAACGCGACGTTTTGTTGCATTGATATATGTTTAACATAACTGGGTTGTTTGTTTTCGGCTGCTGTAAACTGACACCCCTAAAGACACACTAAGCTCTTGATCTTTACAATTTCAGTATGCACTTGCTGTTTTTAAGATTTAAAGTTAGCTTTGCGTTACAACAACCCTGAGGAAACAAGTACCAAAAACCTAAACCCTTGATTCTCTAGGATTTGAATAGCCGGTACTTCTAGTGCCATAACAAATCATACTCTTTTGGTTGGTCACTTACATGTGACTGTAGTGTTGCCTTACGTAATATCTTTTAATTTGGTATCTACCTTGGCTAATTCGGTATATTGTTTGCTGGCCTGTTTCCCGGCCGCTGCCTATATCCTTTTAGGATTTCAGCTTGATCTAATTTAGTGATGTTGAGATATTCAACTAATATATGTTTAAATGCAGTGGGAGCCCTTGTGGGCATAAAAAAAATAGCTAAGTAATATGAAAAAAAATAAAAAGTCAAATTAAATAATGTCCAGGGCTACAGCGCTTTTTAGTCCAGGTCAATCGCTAGATCTTCCCAGTGTAGGTGTTTCCCTTATGCCGAATAATATGCCATATAGGACCTGCACCATTTATGTTGAGCTTGCTGTTTTTATTCTTTTTTTTGCTATTGCTGGATATTTTATTTGTGCTATCAAAAACTGAGCGCAAAATTCACCAAAATATTCAAACATGGACGCCAAAAACCTCGGGTAAATGTCGCCAAGAAATCTCCTACAGTATACCGCAAAACATGGACATCGAAATCCGTTATGGAAATCACTAAAATAACTAAAATAACTACCGCAGTGCACCGTGGAATGGAGACACTAAAAACCGCATATAGACGTCGCTAAAATGTCCTCTATACCAGTTTTCGAAATAAGGACGAAATACAGACTTCCAAATATCTCCCATACCATGCACCGAAAAGCAAACATCTAAAACCGCGCGCGAAAGTCACTCGAATATCTTTCATAACATATGCTGATAATGTACATGGAAAGCCACACATAGAAGTCACGAAAACATCGCCCATGCCATACACACTAAAATATCCCTCACAGAATATTTTAAATGATCAAAGTCTGAAATCGCAAAAATGGACGCTATTAAAATAGCTTCCATATTTGCGATTTTTCTGCACGCAGAGTTTACTACACTACTACCGACCCCGTAACATGAACTTTGAAGGCTGTTCATAGAAGTCACTAGACCACCTTCATAACACATTCTAAAACATAAACTCCAAAAATCGCGTACAGAAATCACTAAAATATCTTCTATAACACATATCAAAACATAGTCATCGGAACAGGGTTGCACAACTCATTCAACTAACTTCTTTGAAATATGGAGATAAAAGCCGCACATAAAAATTGATAAAATATTTTCCATACCACACACCGAAACATGAAAGCCGCCCACAGAAATCACTAAAATATTCTCCATACCGGACCCCAAAACTTCGACATCGAAAGCCGTACGTAGAAGTTACTGAAGTATCCCCCTTATAATACTTCGAAACATGGCATATCCAAAAATTGCACGCAGACATAATTAAAATATCCTCCGTACCATACCTCGAGATACGCACGTCGAAAACTGCAAGTACCAGTTTTCTTTTTTATATTTAGTAGATTTATTTCAAATTGTGTAATATATTTTAGATATGATAAATTGGTAAACAAGTTGAAATACTGATTGAATAATCCAGATCATTTTAAAAAATGCTGGTGCTAAAACAACTATGAGAATGCGAGAAATTTCTTCAACAGCTATACGATGGCCGGTTCATATTTTACTCAACTCTTCTCAAAATATGTTGAGCTTACCGGAAGGTTGTACATTGAAAAAGGTGCTCTTTGCTTAGCTCTACGCTATGGCTACCTCCGTTTTCCGTAGTTTTAGTTCTGGTCTTTTTTTAAAAATAGGCCCCAGGTTATCCTAGCTTCTAGCTTTCTACGAGTTTCTACGATCGATAAACTAATGAAAGAAGTGTACGGTTGTGCAGCGTTCGCTGAAACCTTCACTTTGTCCAGTATATGATTTTTGAATATCCCAAAATGTTACATCATATCTATATTCCTAGTTAAATTATGATCAGCAATGTGTCGATTACTTCTACGTCGTTCTCCCACTTGATGAAGAAGAAGTATTTAATACAAACAAAAACGCAAGGATATATTAATAGAATATATTATGTATATCCCCAGCATGATATCTGTTTCAGAATGCTTAGCATTCTGCCCAATTTGATTCTACGTTCCGTGTCTTTTTACGTACATGCATAAGGCTCATCTGGAATGATCTCAATAGGTAATTCTGCCTATATTAATATCTCTGCTTTTCATCGCCCATTCAACAACAAAGGCATCGTAGCATGCTATGCCTATAATTCTAATATCTTTCCAATTTATTTATGCAACGCCGGTGCCCATTGAGCGATGACCATAGATGAATGTCTTCCGAAAAGCCTCAGCACCTACGAAGGCCTTTCGGCATTTGTATGTCTGCGAAAGGACAGAAAAAGCGCATGACGAAGATTTAACCAAAATGGACAAGATTTAGTGAGACATCTGCGTTCAAGGTGACTCCGACTAGCAGGACGGAGTTGCCCACACACTCCTGCATTATATAGCCATAGAACCAAAGCGGCTGGATCCGGCTCTTGCAAGACGCGTCAACGGTGAAGGACATCATCGCCGTAATGCTACGATCCAAAAGGACTAGAGTCGGAAGACAGTAGTCAGTGATAGCGTACTAAAGAGGAAGGAGGGACTGAAGAAAGAGTGATAAAAAAGTTTGCGACAACTTAAGAGAACTAGAGTTAGGTATCTAATCTGCGTGTATATCATATAGTGTAAATGCACTTTGTAACAGAAAAGACCTACAAAATGAAAATGTTGAATTGTGATTAGATTTTCTTTATTCAATTAATAGGATATTATTTTTGGACATCTTTACTGTATCGATCTATTCTATATTGCTTCATAGACCTGTTGTCCTCTATTTCTAACCGAGTTTACGTAATTTACGCAATTATTAATGGATCTATGGGCGTACAAGCTATCAATACCGCCCATACAATATTATAGCTGTACTGGCCTATAAAACCGACACGTCATGTAATCTCTGGGAAAAATGACTTCATAACGTTTGAGCTAGATGTCTACTTTTCATCCTTTTTTGGAAAATGTCTGCGGCCGAATTCGGATATGAAGTAGTTAGTATAGAAGACGTCTTTACCTTCCGCCGCAATTTTTTAGAATAAAAAGTAAAAAGTTGTACGGTTGTGCAACTTTTTACAGGGCTGTTCCATATGACCCGTAGTACAAACAAAAATAAAACACACCTGTCTCGTGTTTTTTAAAAGTGAAACTCACTAATATTTAACCTATGAGGATTCGATACGTCATAAAAATTAATAAAAGCAATGCTGCAGCAATTTTGCCTTTTTCCTAACCATTCCCACAAAATATGAAACATTGAATCTGAGTATTAGTATTCTATACGTACAAATATTCTTAGCAAGAAAATCAAACATTTTGATGGTAAATACTTTTTCGAATGATGTTTGCACACTTTGTTGGAAAGTTCGATGGAGGTGTCCACGTTTCTTGTTAGTAAAGGAAATCTCATCTCCATCCTCCATAAAACTCGAAGAGGAAAATAAGCATTGTAGCTTCCGCGCTATGCGCGTTAAGCAATCTTTGTGCCTTGCTTGTCCTCATCTTCATCGTATTGATGTGCCTATTAGGATCAATATGCTAGTACCGGATCGTGGGGTGCCTTAGCCTCCCAGGCTTCTACAACTCTACAGACCGCAGTATGGATGCTCTATTAGTACCACCGATAGACCAGTATAATTTATTGGCGGCTTGAGATGAAAACCTCATCGCCCTAAAGTTCGCTATCGTTAATCGCGGAGTTCAAAGTTAAGATAGCTATCGTTAAATACATTTAATCAATTAAAAATGTATGTCTACATAACTTGTGCAGATAAACATTCATTTCATTATCATTAGACCTTTTAAAATGTGTTGTAGTATAAAAATGTGATTGTGTCTGATGAATAGTCATAAGATATAAATATCCGCTCGGTTGTGCTTGGCTAATTAGCTTTTGATTTTACAAAGGACGCCAATGCTCTAACAATACACGCACATTAGAATCGTAACAATAACATACCTTAGTTAAAGACCGGCGAAGCGTAAACTTTCAAAATAGGTTAGATCTAAAAACTTTTGGCGAGTAATAGCGACACCGAAGAACCGAAAAAGGGACAGCGTAAATTTGTTCGTTGGTATTATCTGGATTAGGTCGTACGTTGAATTAGATGTATCAACTTAAACTCCAGGTATCGTTTCTTTCTATGAAACTAGCATTGCGTCACTGCATGAAATTATGTTTATGAAAAGCGCACATACTCTAGTTATCTTATTTATAACATACAACCACGGAACGATGCTAAAAGGCGCTGTCTACGATGGCTATGATAAAGAACCCTTATCTCTTATCCATCTCAACGGCCCTGCGTTTGTTGACTTTAAAAGTCGCGTCGATGATTGCATACGGAGTGAAGATTATTCAGGAAGATTTAAATCAGGTAGGCTTCAAGCTTTTGGATCACATGAATGTATCCTACCTCATGCGTGTTCCCGTCTTCCAAAGCGACTCGGAACAGTATCGTATATCGCTTTGCTGACAATCCACTCTTCATGAAGAAGCTCGGGAGCCGCTTTGACTTCGTTGCGACTTCCGTTTTCAACAGAATGTTCTCGTTTTGGAAAAGAAAATCCGTAGATATCGATCCGAGTTTCCTAAACACTAGTGCAATAAACGATGACACGTGGAAGGGATCGAACTGATTGAACCGACGTGTTGTGGTGGGCTTTGCCGTGCATAAATTTAATCGCAAGGTATGCTTCTGCGCACATACACATGTGTATGTGCGGGATGCGGTCATGTCTGCGGGATATAAAATGCGGCGGAGTGTACCTCGCTGGCCTTCCTGGCAGGTTTAGCTTAATTTAGTCAGGGAACTAGATAGCACTCAGCATGAGATGCTCTTAGTCGTGCTCGATAACAATCGAAGTCCGTTATTAGTTCGCCCTTGTGAGCTCAATTGTTATTTATGTATTGTACAATGCGACAAGTGCATTTAATAAATGATGATGATAATTACGGCCATAGATGTCGGGAGGAGTGAACTCGCCTCACAACAGTATAAAATAGTCTCGTAACAAATCAAAGATATAACACTTTATATCTAATTTTTTCTCTTTTGGTGTATAGAAAAAAGTATCCGGAAAATGTGCGTTGTAAATTTATGTTATTACGTGCAGATTTACAAGTAAGTATTCCTATAGGTTTTGTTGTATTAATGAAAGCCAAGGGAATGGCACGAGCTAAGAGCGGCAATTTTATATTAAATTTATCCCACTGAGTGCTTTGTCGAAACTGATAGACCTACTAAGAGTTTGGACGCCCGTTGGACACCCACAACTATAGGTCTGCGGCGGATTTAAATTTTATTTTGTGTTTGACCTCAGCAAAGATGTAGTTCACTGCAATTTTCAGAAAAAAATCAATGTCGGATTTTAAGACATTACTAAAGATAGATTAATTTCTCAGAAAATGAGATAAAAATTTAAATATGTGTAAGCCACCGAATGACTATTATCTTTTTATACATAGACAGTGTTGCACACATTTTGCACCGAAAATAACAAAATAATTGTTTTAATGTTTTTTAGGTTGACTATTATAAAACTTTAGTGTAGATTTAGCATAAAACCTCACGGAGCTTACAGCGTCGTGAGAGCATAGCCTCGCAACTAAAAATAAAAAAATATTCAACTTCTGCCTTGTGTGCATAATGTGTTCAGTGGTCAAAGTACAATATGTTAATGAAAATGGAACAGTTTTTCAATTATACATCTATTCCAATTTTTAATCTTATCCCCCATGTGAAAGACTCCTTATCTGCTAATATCCCGAAATGATATTTTTCATTTTCGTGCACAAAGAAATCAAGGAAGGTGCGGTGATACTTAATAACAAAGGTGAAACTTGGCAAACCTGATCGAGAAAAGAATTATGGAGGCCCTAGCGAAGGAGGAAGAGATACGTGATGCTGCACAAGCCCGGGTGGCTGACGAAGTCTGCAGGCTGAGGAAACGCATGCTCGATCTGGACGAACAGTTAATAGAGCGGTAAAACTCAGACCGAGCAACTTATAGGGCAGAAAGACGGGCAGGGAACGGCTCTCAAAGAGAATCTCGCAAAGTTGCAAAGGCAAGTTGCAACAGCCGAGAAAGCTCTAGAGAAAGCGAACGAAGAGCCCAAGACGATAGGGCTGCTCCAGACGGCATGCAATGCAACGAGGCAGACGCTGCCGCTTGAAAGGGTAACGTTGCTGGCGCTCCGAAAACGCATAAAGAAGTTGAAGTCGACAGCGGAAAGTGGGTAAAACGAATTTTCAGGAAGCCCAAGTTTACGCGGAACAGCACTCTTAGCAACAAAACTGCGAGAATAGTTATCAGTTGTAAAGGGGACACTAAAACTAGCGCTACTCAGCGAAACCTCGAATCTCAGCTTCCGGCCCTCAGGAAGTTCAGGAAAATGCAGAAAGAGATGCAGGAGGGTGGCATGGCCACACTCGTAAGGGCAGGACAGCCTCGAAATAATCGTAGCAGAAGAAGGAATCAAGGAAAGCGACCTGCCAGTGACACTGCCGCAAACTCTGATAATCGCTATGCTGTCGGAGGCATGCAGCCCCGTGAGGCAGTCTGGGCCGTACAAAGAGCATTGCTCGAACTGGCAGGCGGAGGGTTCGACGGAATCCAAAAAAAACTACAGCCGAAAATTGGACGTGCGCATTGGAACAAATAGCAAGGAGAAAAAAGCTGAAGAAGCCAAGTAAGCGAGCGGCGAAGTGAGCAGGCTGGAGTATGCGAGGGAAGTCGACGAAGGCCGTCTAGAAAACGGAGGAGGTGGAGAAGGATAATTATGCATCTAGCTCTTAAGGTGATGCGGATAACCTCAAGAGGTGTCGCAACGTGCACATTAATTTAGAGGATACAATTACAGCGTGGCACATCGATATGTGCCTAGTAAGCGAGCCCAATAAAGAACTGGCACCAAGAGTAGATGCTGCCATTTGGTGCTTTAATCACCTAACGTAAAAAGCCATGTTTCTCAAGTTCCTAGGTGGGTTGCAGACGGGAGTCTCAAGCAATCCGAGAGGGAAAAAGATAGCTGTGACCGGCGACTTCAATGCCGTGGAATGGGGAAGTAGAGGACACCGATGAAAGAAGGCGAAAACTCAACGAATGAATGGAGCTGCAGAATATAATCTCCGTAAATTATGGACTGGTATTTACATTCAGCCGGAGAGATTAAGGCTCCTTCCATGACCTGACTATCTGCAACGAAGTTGCAGGCGGCTGCCTTAAAGAATGGCGCGTCCATTTAGACGAAACCTGTAGCGACCACCGTTGTATCTGCTTTGAGCTGATAGCACGCGTGAAGGAACGGAAAAGTGCCCAATAATGGCCGACAAGAAAGTAGTCCTGAAAGAGGCTCAACAGGAAGCATATGAAGCACGAAATCCGGAGCGGCTGCGAAGTGCTCTTCGAAACAGACGCAACGGTAATCACGATTGTGTTTCAGAGAGGCTATGAAAGTGATGCTGTTCCAACACCCCTGGGCACACGGCACAGATTAAAACATTGGTGGACGCCTGAAGAAGAGGCGACCAAGAAAAATGCAAAGTGACCCGAAAAAACAGTGCAGACAAAAAGAAAATGCTCGATAACTACCTAAAGGAAAGAACAAATCTTCGACCGCTCATCAAGCGATGCAAGGAAAATAAATTGAGAGAAATTTATGAAGAGGTGGAACAACGGCGAGCAGCGACGTTCATGAGACTGAAGGAAAACCCTCGCGCGCGAAACTGCAAGTAGGCAAGCCACCCTGCAGCAACGCATGGAGGGGATCGAGGACTGATTTAAATCTTATTCTCAAAGTCTGCTTCTCGGCAACAAAGGCCTCCTCGATTTGATGTGATACGAAAAGTGATTTCAGGTTAAGGTGGTTTTAGTAAATGAGGGATCCACACTGTTGGCCCAAAAATTATGGCCCATTAATGCCCTCAATAATTGTGTAAACTTTGGATTTTCTGCAGTTATTGAGCTGTCTCAGTGCAACGAAACGGGTTTTTGAATGAGCGCTTTAGATTGTGCCTGGCACCAAGTAACCAACCGTAGTAACCGTAGTTTGAGCATCGGCCAGTAGCCAGCGCTGGAGAACCTCAACAAGAGAGGGCTGAGTTATTTTTCTTTACAGTTCTGTGTAACCTAGGTGCTCTCTCCGCCATATGGCAGCAGCGGAAAACTTTGTGTGCTTTGCGCAAAAGAGTTAGCTCCATATTTTGTAGCCCATTATGACGTAGAGTAGGCATCAGTCGCTTTCGGGGACGAAGCTGCCTTTCAAGCACATTAGATCGATGAGATAACCGCCAGGCCCTTGCGGTTATATTTTTCGTACTCCATTAAAGGTAAAACACTCGTTTTTTTGAGGTTTTCATTTTCGGGGCTCTTTACACAAAACGCCCCGTGTGTTATCGGGACTCGGGGCCTTTTGACATCTCGCACTACTTTCCACACCACACTTCCGAGCAACTAGCGACCAAACGTCGGCGGCACTACACACTGATAGGGCCGATATCAGTTTAAAATAGCCAGCACAGGAAGGACAAGGCCAGAGGGGGACTCGACAAAAGCGGCAAGGGTACAGTTCGAAATCCGAGAAAATCTGCTTGCAAAGGAAACACAAACGCCGGAGGTAAGGATCTTAGAATTAGAAACTTCAGCTAAGTCACGTAACACCAAGCTGGAAATAAGGTTGTTGATAACAAGGCTACCAGCAATTTTTGCTAAGTGCCGTTTCACCGCGTAGGGCAAGGATAACGAGGATATAGAAGCCAACGATGGAGAAGAAATAGTATTAGGGAAACTGAGGGATGAAATGGCCGAACTACGTATGGCTTCCGATAAGGGCAAGGGAAGGAGACAAAAAGGCAAAATGATAAAACGGTTTAGGAAACGGGTACGAAAGGAAACTAAAAGCAAAGCTAGGTGTTGGGAGAAACGATATGGTAGACGGGTGATTTAAACCACTAGGTCGATTTAATGAACAGAGACTGGAGGCTTTAAATCACATTGAGTTTAAGATTTTCGTTACGGCTAACCATCAGCCAACGTTTTAACGTTCACAGTACAGTATTTTTACTACTAAATAAGTCGGACCCCATATATGTGAGTATGCAACGCCGCGGATCGAACGCGTGCATCTGCATGTCTCCTGCGGTCGCAAGGGGCGCCAATGCACTAAGCCACCGAGCTCGACATTGAGTTTAAGATGAACAATATCAACACAACGAAACAGGTTTGCGCCACAGCGACATCGAAACGGGTTGAAGCAGACTTCACCCAACTAGAAACACTGTCAGCCAGTTTCTCCCCCTGGAGAGCGTAAAGGAGTTCGACGTCGGCGACGCGGTGCTCCTTCCAACTAGTGACGCGAGAGACGTCATTATTAGATCGCGCGGTAGTTAGATTTAATTTTCTTAATTAAACTGTTGTTCGGGATAAGGGCTGTAGACAACGCGGAACAAGCTATTGGTTCTCGAAGTCCTGAGATTTTCAACACGGCGCTCAAAGTGGTTTCGGAGCTTGGGCAGAAAAGAACGTTTTTTCTTATGCACATTGCCGAGAGAAAAGACCATGTCTATTCTCTACGTGTCTAAGAAGTTAGGTCATACCTTTTTTTACAACAAGTCGTAAGTTTTTCATAATGCCTTAAGCCAGGGTTTGCTGAGCTGACTCAAAATATTTTGAAGCAGCACATTCCTCATGTAGAACCGCATGCTATTAGGCTTTTGGTGCAAACTAATGTTGCAATTTTAGCTAGAACTAGCAGATGATCTTTTAAAAGCTAATTCAAAGTCGTTTAGGTATTTAAATCCAAAGCACAAAAATTAATCAAGAATATTTTACCAGAGCTCAATTATAAGCATAGATACATGGCCCATAAGCGCCACAATAACATAATAGATAGCAATACCATTAGTAGAATATGTGTGCGCCGTTCTGACCATACATCTTTGTTATTGTCATTCAACAACGGATCGTTTAAACAGACAAACCTTTGCTCATTCGAGAGGGTGATCCATTAACTCTCTATCTACAAAAATAGAATACCAACGACAAGTTGTTTTAAAATAATTACGACAAAGCCGATGTTCAACAAAGAGATACGGAGTAGACATAATACGTTCCAAAAAATCCAGTTTTACAGTGCCAGGGTATTTGGCCATATTGCAGCCTAATATTTTCAAGGCTGACCTGTGATAGATGGGCTGATTAGGGCTGACTATCAGCCAACATTTAACGTCCACGGTGCCGCTTTTGTATTCGAAAGACAGACCCCATAAGTGTAAATATACGACAGCAGGGATCGAATTCGTGCACTTACGTGTCTACACCGGTCGTAAGACACACACCGATGCACCAAGCTACCGAGCTCGACCAACTTCTAGGCCTAGAATAAACAAAAAAATCGAATAGAAAATACTTATGTTATCAGTGGGCCACAGATCGAAAAAGAGAAAGCTTGTTCTTAACTAAGGTGAGGAAAAGTAATACCTGTTGTACCGACGAACACGTACAGACTCAAACTAATGTATCTCATGGCAACAGTATAACAGCACTGCTTACAACGAATTGTTCTAATCGATTCAAAAAATTGTGGCCACAGCAAAACAGCATAGTGCATAAGCAAAAACGCGTACGGTTTGTCACGATTTTTCAGCATAAAGGTACCCCTTTATAGTTAAAAGACGCGATACAGTTAAGACATGTATTTAACCATTTTATTCTTGCCACATAAGTCAACTGATTGCAAATATTTTTGTCTATTAAAATATAGATGCAAATCATGAGTAAACTGTTAGGAAACCACCTGACTATTGGAAAAGATCATGACGCTGAGATTTGATTAATGTAAATTTAAAGGGTTAAGAGCTATTTAGTACAATTATAAAAATTATTCGCTTCGAGCTAGAGCTTCAAGTGGGTTTATCTTAGAGTGCTTAAGGAACAACGTTTTATACCAAATTCAAGACGTACACGAAGCGCTTTTCACATGTTGGCCCCTATGGTGCTTATTGATCAGGTGTTACGTAAACTGTTGGCAAAAACAGTTAAAAAATTTTTTGTGGTATAAGATATTCCTATTTTGGAAACGTTCTGGAATCAGAAGCATATATACGCTTTTGGTTCAAGTCGAAAATGAAGCAGAATCTCAAAGAAATCTTTAAGATGGATATAAGCCAAATTTGTTTCTCGGTAAATCTATCCAAATGCCAAAATATTTCAGAACCATTCAATATTATTTGTAGAACTGATCGTAAAGACCAAATGGAACTCTCCTTCTGTCAGACTGGACTATCATTTTGCTGGATTATAAACCGACCGTAAACGTAGCGCGTGCTCACGGATTATGCCGACGCAAATGGGCTGCAACCCCTAATTTCACCTTCATCGACGTACTCTATTCCGACCCTCACTAATTTGATGTAATTATAGTGGCAGTCTTGCTGTTCGTTACTAGTCTATGTTGTCTGATCATCTTTAATCTATCCCTCTATGTTATTATTCGTTTGTAATTTGAACCCCATTGACCCTAGTTTTACCGATTCGCAGATAAATCTTACGAAATTGCGAACATAACCTCACCGTACTTGTTCGGGCCGCTGTACAATGGAACTGTGCCTTACTTGGGCGAGCTCTTCGCGTTGTGCTAGCGTCTACCACGCATTATCGTCGGCACTCTCGAAATGTGGGTTTATTCAGTCGAAGAACGGAGTAATGTGGCTTTTGCAACTATTATAGATGCGGCATCAGCCAACTAGTGAGGCGATTGCTCAGCGGATGCCTTGGGTCCAGCAACTCCTTGGTCTTAAGAATCCCGTCCGTCGAACAATATGAGCACCACTATTTTGAAGCGATTACAGTATTACAGGAACGCGGAGGAGCGCGAGATACTGGAAGAACGAAAAAGTGGAAATTCTGCAAGCTATGCGTAGCAGAAGTAAAAAGATTTGTCGGCGCAATGATCAGGTAGGAAGCAGAACAAGCTTACTATTTTTGTCAAATCGGTCCTGCAAAAAATAAATGTCCACATAGGATTGATAAATCTAAAGCGCTCACTTAATACAGCATTAGGACGAAATGAGATCTTCAAGTTATCAAAGCATGGCCACAGCACTTCTGTAACATATACGTACTGAGCAAGTTGGATCTTCATGCGTATTATACTGTAGACCATTACAGTCCCCAGTCACCGCACAGGCTCGAGATGTATGAGTACATATTCCTCTCATTAAAATAAGTGCAGAAAGTTATAATGTTAGAAATTCCCATTGGTCTTTCCTTTACTACTTTTTGTGCGCTAGGATTCATCAAAGTAAGCGGAAAACAATTAATATTTTGAGAATGAGAATATTTCTACTTTTAGTAGCGAATGCTAAAGATTTCATTGGCACTATAATTACAATTAATATTATAACAGCAGCGGACTCATTAACACTGATAGCCAGTTCCTGACCCCAAAACAAAAATGACAGGAGTACACCCGTGATTATGAATTATAAAAATATTGTGCTAGATGGTTTTATTTGTTTGTACTATTGTTAAAAGAGGCAATAGGCACATATATAGAGAGAACAGCTTTACTTATAAGGAGGATCAAAAAACTACACCTACGATGCAATCGAATTGCAGCAAGTCCGCATGACATATTTGGTGTCTTGACAAAAAGAGTTTGGTAGAAACTTGTTTTCATACTACTTCAGGTTATTTAATAATAAAAAGCTATCGACCTACGCTCACCTATGATATGTCATTATTTTAAACAGTGATTGAGAACTGTTCCTATCTTTTACGATTTTTACGGTAAATAAAAAACCTTCTTACATACATTCAGTATACAACGAAGATACTTGTTGGACTACATACGTTATGTGACAAACATAACAAAGTTTTTTGCAATCATTCAATCCGTAGGGTTGTTGGAGGCTTACTCAGCCAAAGTTTACTTAAGGGAAAAGGGAATTTACTTTCAGACCATTGACATATGGTTCAAAAGCAGAACAACGTGTATCGGTTACGAATGAAGAAAAGTGCTCTCCAGAACAAATTCGCTTGTAGGCTTAACATGTGTTAAAGAGACGTTTCAATCAACCAACTATATGTACTCCTTCATAATCTTTATTATTTAAACGAATGCCTGATGAATATTACGATGAACCTATTAAACATAAATCTCATGTTAAAAGGCATCTTTTAGAACTTGCTGCACCCGGGCTTATAAAGCAATTGACGTCTAGGCAACCTACTTGGACCTATTTTCTTGAAGTCTGTGGTGACGTCGAGCTGGTATGTATCCCTGTTTGCGTATCTAGGGACTAACCTTATGGACAAACATCTAAACAAAACGTACGATCCGCCAACAAGTGTCTTCTGCTGCTATATTATATTATTCCACGCGATCTAGCAAACTTGACAGAGCGGCATCCCTCCCTCACAATCCTGAGTGGAAAGATTTCGAGGAGTTGCGACTATAAAAGGGCTCAAACAAAGGCGCAGCCAACACAAAAGACTAAAATCAATCATCGTCATTGGATATTATTGCCGTGAGTTGCGACTTCATTTCATTACGTAGGTAAGAATGAACTAAACACACTATTTCGTTTGGTTAGTAATTAGACAGCTCACCAACTTCATTTAATCAAGGGAACCACTTTGTGATTAGTTAGATACTATGAGTTTCGGAATAATTAGTTCGACCTTCCAGCTTTTCATTATCAAAATCGACTAACAGTTATATTAGATTAGTTATTTATATTAGATTGGGTATTCGGTATCCTGTTAACCATAAA
>MNPL01023327.1:1100-21948 GCA_002081605.1 Tropilaelaps mercedesae
TTTACAGGAGGTTATCGTATGCCTTGTATCTGAAAAAGCTATCGTTGATTTACGAAATAAAAATACACAACAATCCTCCTAAAGACTCATAGCGATGGCAAACAACTGGGTGCGGTTTAAAAATAGAAGCATAAAATTTGACTCTATCTACCTCGACTTCTCGAAGGTCTTGGACCGTGTAAGCCACGGTGTGCTCTTGGATCAGTTTTGCTGATGACAACACTGTGGATGCAAAGCTATTTGTCGGAGCTACAACGTCAGAGTTAACAGCACCTTCAGTTCCGCTGGCTCCTGGCCCTCGAGAATTCTGCAGAGCTTCTGCGTTGGCTTACGAATATTCTGTCTCGTTATATTAATCTTCGGAAAGGTTTCGCTGGCGGATATAATGCGTAAATGATATGCAGACGATTCCGAAATTGGCCGTAGGTGCAGTTTCAGGTTGGCTTGGGGTTAGCGGTATGGTGATTCTCTAAAATGCGCTGCTCCGAATACGTATAATGTGGGGTTTGTCTACAGCTTGAAAAGGCCCAGCACCTTCAAACGGAAACAACATGTGAAAACTAGGAATTGGAGCCGATAGGTTACAACGCACAGACTACTTAAGTAGTGAGATAGGCGTCTTTAATAACAAATAGCTCTCTTCGGTGCTTTGTTTTCTAACATCGTCTCTTCATGTGCAGCTCCACCGAAGCCTTGTTCCCCCTAAATTTCTGCGCTGCTCAAAGACGTGAAGACCATACCTAACGAAACACATAAACGCTATTCACCGAGTATGAATATCTTCTATCAAGCAGCTGAACGCTGGCGTACTCACTGTGTCTCCATAAAACTGCGGTGAACACCATAGAGTAGGATCTAACCTTCATGAGGATGTAGTCCAAATTGTGTAAGCTGAATAAGAGCGATAATGTTTTTGCAATAAGGATAAACAGTCTTCGCAGTAAGCAGACTGACCTTGAGATAGCCAAAAAATGAGACATCAAAAAGTCTGCCATTGATGACCGCCTGCGCGTAGCGTAAGTAACGAGGAAGCATTATTTCTTTGTCTTCTTTCTTTGTCAACAACTGTACACATTACTGCCACATATGCTTTGTAATTTTTGAAACATGCCCTATTTGTGACCATTAGTGAAATCTAATATATTGATAGAAACACGATCACACTTGTATATAGACACTACAAACCAGCATGGCCGTTACCTTTTAGCTAGCAATAAAAAGCGTTTTCCTCTGGACTTGTTCTAATTACTTAGCAGTTCATTAATCAGTCGGCACAGCGGAACCACGATTAAATAGTCGTCGGTTTTCATAAATGAAAATCATCCACAACTCCTACATTAAGCAATCTGGAATCTATTTCACACTACATGGCCGTGTCCACGAACCTGTATTTTCACGGCCGTCCGTACGCAATAATAATGATATTCGATTGTTACGGATTTAAGATGTTAGGACGTTAACAGATTATATAGGTACTAGATGGATATTATAGATAAATATTAATAGACAGAGACGCTATTCATACCACTGCCATAGACTTAGCAGATCTATACGGTGGACCGAGAATTCTTGGCGTCTTCATGCCAAAGGCGCCAGCTCATCGTGCGCCCTCTGCGGAAGCATTTCGAAATGCACATCGTGAAGTTGTTTTTGCACCCGGCGATGCTACCATATGATGGTTGTGCTTTGGTCTGTCTTGGTGAAAGGACTATGGCAGTGATCGCCCTGTATGGGTGCGTCGGCAGGTTTTTTTTTTATTAAAATTACACTGCTTGTTTCGAATACCTAATAAAGCCACTGATAAGCGGCGAATGCCAATCAAACAAACGACAAAGTACGAACGAGATAGGTAAATCTGTGTTATACTTTGTTGTTATGGATTTCCTGAATTTATTTCGTCGTTGAACAAAGAGACGCACTGTTGCTGCTTTATCCAATTATAGTATGGAGTTGTCATTTGTGCTACGCGGACCTACGCTAAATACGCCGACATGGCCGTTACAGTCGAGTTTATTATTTCGACGTTTTGCACGCTCCGGTCGGGTAAGTGATTTGGAAATAACTTTTGAAACAGAAAAAAGCATACGGACACACACAATACTCATGCTTTGAAGAAGTCGCTAGGCGTCAGTTGCTCATCGGAGTTTCGATGGCCGACTGCAAACAATTACATGGGCAACCTGCCTATCAGCGTATGGTCGAGTCGCAAGGCCAGGCTACACTCTCTTTGTTGCCGGATTAGCTGGTCCTCGCATGTGAACCGACACGAGAGGAAGCTCGTGGCCACCAACAAGCGGCGACCGTCGCATTGAAAAATTGATTAAATCAGTAAAATCCCCGCCTTGAGTGCCGTGCAACCTGGTGCTTCGATGCTGCCGCTAGCTCTGTTTCAAGAGTTTTGCCATCACGGAGGGAAAGTTATGTGAGCTGTCCGACAAGCTCTCATTGTCTGTTCCAAGCGTACGTGTTCGCCACAGAAAATACAGAAAATACATGATGATCTGCAATCCATCGTTGATGCTGCAAATCTCTCTCTCTTTCTCTCTCGGTCTCCTTTGCCGCGAATTGTTGCCCCCTAGGCTTCGGAATGTACCGTGTAAATATTCTTGCTATAGATCAATTCACACATTTTCCAAGGGTGCTGAAAGAGCTCGACAACGAAGGAAACCGATGTTGGCTCATCTCTGAGTAGGATCCGGCCAAGGAATGCATGAAAGAATGCCGCGCGTAGACGATGGTGAAAACTACAGATTTTGAGTTGTTTAATCTTAATAGCGCTAGTCGCCATCGAGTAATAGTCAAAGAAACTTGAAGGACGAATTCCTATAGACCCAGAGGAATTTCCTATGCATAGTCGTCCATGGTCAGCTGATGCCGATTAGGGTAGATAAAAAATATGCTTCTTATTATTTAACGCCATCGAAAAACAAATAAATAAGCTAATGATGTTATGGCGATCAGCGATTATTGATTATGTGCATGGTTAGTAGAATACATAGTAAAATATTATATTTCACTATGTATTACTATATTATATTATGCATGCGAGTCAATATGCATGTATTGTATTAAGTGTTAATTAGTATTTGTTAGTTGCTATATTTGTAATTGCGATATTGGTACAATACTTCGATAAGCAAATGGTGATAATTGTGTAGAACAAAGAATCTCTATTATTATTATTTCTTGATTTCGGTAATAAAAATTGCATAAATCACAAGAAGCATACGCGTATTCGATCGCAATGAGTAAGAAATACAGGAACTTCAAACTAGTGTCAAACCTCAATGAGTGAATTTAGTGTTTTTACCTTTACAACCTACAACCATCTATGCTGGTGACCTAGACTGCTGGGTACTGGAGATCATTTCTGGAGGCATTCGTAGTGCAAAGTTACCCCGAATAAGGTAAATTACTCATACAAGGTGGACGTTGCAACCAATTATAGTTTGATTGTGAGGATTATCTCACCATCACAGAACCTCGCTATACCTATGAAAGCTTTGCACGCCAATAGGCGACACTAAACGTATTTAACAGAGAAAAGTTATTGCACTCGTCGCATTGGAGCATCACCCGAAATTATCTGGAAACCACCGCGTCAGCATTCGAACGTCCCAGCGAGGGTGCGGTTTTTCGCCGGTTTGCAACGGCCAGTTAGACAACAGTGATTGCAATAAAAATGTGATTTTTTGGTCACGAAGAAACGCTGACGCGCACGCCAGCCTCGCAATACCAATAGCCTACGACGCCCGTCATGGTACTGTGTCACGTTAACATTATCGTCCGTCGGTCGTCACGCCATCCCGCCTAACAATAGTAATGTGCAATTTCTCAACGCATCCAGTCAATGCCTCTGACGTTTAGCTTATCGGCAACATTATGGACACCGCCGAATGAAGCTTATGGCTGTCCATTCAGACTTCAGCGTGACAGCAGAAACAGCCACCTCGTTTATTGGATGGCAGCGTTATTCCAGCGCGTCCGAAATGTCCCCTGCAGCTATGGCGCATGCCCACGTCTGCGCTCTACGCGATTGCGCCGAAGTCCGGCGACACGATATTCACGTTACGGTACGATCCGGCGGTGAGTCCGGTGTTAAATCAATATAAACAAGTTGTAAGCCCGTCTCTATCGTAAGCCGACGATCTCGTACAGCCGTTGTTGTCGGTGATGCTACCATGGGCGAACTACCGAAACAAGTAGACTAATAACACTGAGAGAGAAAAAGTTAGACGCCGATTTAGTACGAGGCCAAAACGACGTAACTGGCCGATTTTTACAATTGCTGAAGGTATTCGGTCAGAGCCAATTGTGGATAAACATGTATTTAGACGATTACTGAAAGTTAAGGTTTAGTCACGATTCGCAATGGTGGTCTGTTTTGCCCGACACGGATCTTGTCAGATGAGCATCCACATGTAATAAGACTTTCGCAAACACCATGACCTACCGAGCCGCGAGAAACACCGGGTATCTCTCGAGAGGTCCTGTATTTCTATTCACGTCTTTCGTTCATTCACCAAACATGTGTGAAATCCGCGCATGTGTTCTATTGAAAATTGGCTTTTTTAGTGATAGTGACTATGTTGTCGTTACTTTCCGTAGTTCTAATGACGTCTTCAACCTCCATTTGCTTCCACGGGTACTGCAGGCTAGCACTAAGGTACCTTCTTCGCTGTTTCAAAACAAGGACCAATTAGCATCGCATCCTCAAATGTACATCGCGTGTAGACGTTTTGGCCTTGTCGTCCGTTTAAATAACTCTATTGTGCTCGGAGCTGGCTGTCTGCCTACACCGTGACGACAAGGTCACGTTCCTGGCTTACATCAGCCTATTGACGGACACATCGGCTCCCACCGTGAACAATTTCACGGCGAGACCAGTTTCGGTCGTGGTCAGTTTCATCCTGCCTGAACACCGACATAGCTTGGCTGTCGACGAGGTTTGATGCATTTTTCTTTCACATGTTTCGACAACGAATGGCATCTGCCTATTGGCAAACGAACCAGCACCCGACACATCCACGTCGCGCAACTCACCGTGGCGTATCGAACCCCGCCAATTATCGAATACGCACGCCATTCACAAACACGACGTTAATGCCGCTTACAGTGCGGCAGATCAATCACCCCTCAATACTCCAACGCAGCTGTTATCGCGCTGGGTTGTCGCCAATAATAATGTAATAAGATTATTGGTCGATAGTGTTGGCGCGTTCTGAATGTTTCATTTCAGCCACTCACGGAAATCAGAGAATGGGAACTTTGCATCTGCGGTCGTTGCTTGGAATGGCGCTCTTCGTAAGCACTATTTATGTAGTGTCCCCGAATAATTATATCCGTAACGATCAGTTTTGACACGTGACAAGCATAGCTGTCATAGTTTGGTTTGTAGCATAACACATTGTTTCGTGTGTTTTCGCTATTTCGCTATTTTGTTTTTTAAAAATGCTTAATACCGGAAGGTAGGAAGAAACTACCTTGTCAGTTCTACGACTGAGATATTTTTGTCTTTTTTACGTTAATCCTAAAAGCAATCCTCCTCTTTAAATCTTTAGAATTTTTATGAAATAGGCGGAAATATCTATGTATTTTAAGGGTATGCGTAAGGGTCACACGTAAGGTTACCAAATGGCGTCAAGTATTGAAATTTGTATTGAAGCAACCATCGTTATATCATCATGCGCCCATATCTTTTTCCTATATAGTTACCATTGCCTATATAGTAACTTTTTCATTAAATAACTGACTTTATTCGCTCTTCTATATATATATATATATATATATAGCAACTTTTGGAAGCTGATGGCAATACCTTGAGTACCTAATGGAATCTACCAGCTCGAGACGAGGCCCGCTTATTTTCGTATTTCTTAGCTATTTTCTCCTAACGATCTCGCTCGTACACGAAATAAAGACATTTAGTTAGCTGGAAGCAGAAACACGTTTATTTGCGCCGTTATCTCGTTACATCCACACACCCTCGGATTATATTCTCCCACCTTTTCGCCATCCACATTTATTCAATGAAAGGGAAAAAATTCTAAAAAATGGTCCTCACCCAAACATCGCCGACCCCGAGAATACCACTCCATACTTACCTCTTCACCTATAGAGAGTAAAAAGAGGCTTGAATATGATTAGGTCATCCGTAGTTCATAATTCAGTATGAACGCGGGTCTCCGTTTCGAACGACAGTCCCCGACAGATGAGGTACTTTGAATGCTAATTACTATGAGAGTAATGATGATGATAATAAGAATAAGAATAATAATAATAATAGTAAATAATAATAATAAATAATAATAGTGATGATAACAAGATTAATACTTGTAGATACTGCGAATAAATATATATATATATATATATATATATGCATGACGTCACTCAGCTCAGTGAAAACGTGTTGTCCATCTTGAAATCATCGCTTCCATTTTGTACCGTTTGTCACTCTACTTGTACAATAGTCGCAAACGTATGCTATGCTCATGGCTATAAATTGTGAGCGGGGGCGGAGTGATTTTTCCCGGGGCCACTTACCGAGCACGGTTCGATGCGCAGTCGCTAGACCGAGAACGCGGTGTTGAACGGAATCCGTTTTGGACTGGTGGATCTTTGTGTGTCTAAGTTTATTTGATGCGAGCAGGATCGCTTAGGTCTGATGGTCGACCTCCGAGCCTGTCTCACGGGTTTGGGCACATACACATACGACTCTTGATACCGCTTTAGGTACAATAATAGGGGGTGGGGAGGGTCCAACAATTTGGAGCGGGTGCGAAATTATAGACGCCCTTTACAGTAGGGTTTTGCCTCTATCTGTCTATATAGGTTTCGCGGGCCACCGTTGCCCTGTCGTCTGCCTAGCATATTGTAGGCTCACTCCGCGTGACAATCGTAACCTTTACATAGGGTACGAACGAACGAACGAAATCGCTAGCATTATTTCGCCGCCTTTCTACACGCGACATGGGAGCGTTTTCTGTCGGGTCGCGTAGAGAGACACTGTTCTTTCTGCCATATTAGAGCGTCCATGTACGTCTAGGCGAATATGCTGTTTCGACTTGATACCTCACTCTTGAGTAGGTTCATAACAAATGCTCACAAAATTAAAGTTCAGCTGTTTCAACATAACGTTCAGAATGTTGTTGAACACCTGAAAACATTTAATAAATGCTATTAATATTAATTAAACAAATTAAAATAAATAATAAATACTAAAAATGTAATACAATAATATTGAAAAAATACACAATAAACAGTAAATAACAATAAAATTATTATTATTATTATTATTATTATTATTATTATTATTATTATTATTATTTAAGTTCCCCTTGCTTTGATGTGCTTTCCTCTAACGTTTAGGCTTGACTAACCTATTATAAAAAAAAAATACTAGATTCTGAATATTAAATGAAATATGTATGCAAGCGTAAGCATTCATAGGAGGAGTCATCACAGAGAAAGGCGCAAAAGCTTTGACCCAAGTGGAAAACCCACCTTAAAAGGCGTTTCTGCGACGACGATGGCGAAAGTATTGCTGCTACGTGCTGGCGGTGATGTTGTGAATGATTCTGTTGGCTTAGAGTTCACCAATACGAATTGTTTGCGGTGAATATCATCAAACTCGTTTAGAGCAAGTTTCTTCTTTTGGTAATCGATAATGTACGGTAACGCTTTTCGACGTTGGCGCAATCACAATGTTTCACTTTGCGGCAACGGCTAAGGTTTTGTCTACTACCAGTTCTCCAACCAGCTTCTTAAGCTCTCATCAGCGTCTGACACAATTTCCTCGTAGAATACTTGTGGTTCTATAGGTTTGTTTTTATCATCTTCAATAGCACAGTGTCATGCTTCTGTCCCGTCGACAGGAAGTCTTTCCCTCCTTCCGTTTCTCGCAAGGGACCGGCGAATCGCTTTTTCAACTCAAATTTACTTTAATCGATTTGTCCGTTCTGGAGAATAGCTTCTGTTTCATCCTTGTGTAACTTAATCTTGGCGGTGCTAAATGAACACCTCGAATGCCTCCTCTATCCTCCATTCTTGCCAAGCACAGTCGAATATACCGGCGAGAACTTTTTACAAAAGCCAAATGCAAACAACCGTCCGGTCCCTGTCAGACGATGCATGACGAACAGAATCCACGATGGCTCCGCACCCATACCACGGATCGGATGGACGCTACGGTCGACATGGCTGGCATTGACGAGCTCCGGATAGAATAATCGCAATGGTGATGTACCGGTATAATCGTATTGGTTGGTGGATGACGGGGTGAGGGTGGCGATTTAACGGCGGACCGGTGGTGCGCCTGCGGTCGTAACACTGCTGCCGGGTATGGAGGGCTGGTGTTTGTCCGGGACCATATCCTGCGACAGCAGTACACATGTCATTGGCTGACCGTCGAGCAGGCGGAGGTGATACGTTTCGACAGCCTTGACGGCGTCGTTCTTGCGGTGGTAGGAAACCAGCGCCGTGCCCGGTGACAGGAACATGGACGTGACGATAGGGCCGATTGTACGGAACAACTCCTGCAGGGAGAAATGCGAGAGGATATGAGTACGCGTTGAGATGCGGCCAACAACGCAGCGAAACTATTAAAAAATAATCGATTTGGGCGGGTGGTGGAGAGAGCTGCTAGAAAATGGGATATGATGTCGGACCGAGCAACAAAAGACACATTATCGACCACTATTGTATTCATGTGTCTAAGTGATTGTACGTACATGACAGCACACGATGCAAATAGGGTAAAGAAGAACACAGAGGGTTTGCTTTATATATATATATATATATATATCCTCCTTCGAGTATAAGTACGGACACTACACTAATAAATTGTTCTCATATCTACCAAAAAACAAAACCCGATTATTTTCCCCCACACATAAGAGAAATTATTAGTTATCTTAGAAAACAAACGACTACAACCATCATCAGTCCGTTACTCGACCACGTAACGTAGATCTTGACACTTACGTTAATGTCGTTATCGGACACGTTGGGGTGGAGGTTGGACACGAGGACGCTGCAAGGCGGATCCTGACGCTGGTCGAGGCGACCCCGCATTCGATCCGAAAGCGCAGCTCGTTCCGGAGCGAACGCCCGAGGCGCTGCTCGTGGGATATCAGCTAGCGACATCGACAGACTCGACACGAGGGGGTTGCCCCGGTCTAAATGATGATGGTCTGATCCACGGTCGCGAACGGGGCCCCTACGGTCGACGTCCATAACCATCATGTCGACATTACGAGCAACCGGACGCACAGGACGAGCCGGCTGGAGAAAACGAAAAGGAAATGCGCTTTTATGAATGAACGAGCGAACGATGCTCGGTGAATCTGCAGTATGGATATAGGCCGCGTCTGGTGTTTGTCTAATCTTAATAATAATAATAATAATAATAATAATAATAATAATAATAATAATCAACTCACCTTAACAAACTGTGGTCTTTTGACAGGCTGGGCCGTCTGGCATCTCTGTTGAACGAGTGCACCCGCTATATCTAAGATGGCATTCTAGAATAGCGGCAAAAAGACAGGGAGAACAAACAACAAGACAACCGTTACAATAGGTCATTAAGCACGCTTGGTTATATGGATATAAATCTCGGAGAGCTTCGACAAGCGCGTGAAGTAACGACTTCAATGCTAAACAAACGAAAGTAACTGGGAGATGCGTTATTGGCAAAATCGGCCCTAGTCTTCAGGTAATAGGCATTCAACTTTAGGTGTTATCAAACAGTCTAGCATAAAGAAACGCTTCCGAGTCGTAAATGCCATCGAAAAAGGGTTTATGAAACCCTGCTACCGGCTAGCCGAACTAGATGGTAGAGCGTTCGTTTATACACCAGAGCTTTTTATAACAATAACCAGGTGCCAAGTAGCGAGCAAGCTATACGTACACGTACACCCTCAACAGCATGGAATACAGATGCGATAGTGTACAGCAACCTTTATTTACTTTGTATATTGACGAAAATATAGTTGTCATCAGCGTTGTTTCCTTCTGTGACCCTCCACCTATCTCGAGCGGGTGTTTTCACTTCATTAACGTGGAATTGACATATTCGTCCGTAGAAATAGACTTGCATTTTTGAATTTGTTTTTCTACCAATACTGGCAATTTTGTTTGTGATGTTTGTGATGATGTAAACCGATCCCCATTAAAGCAGCCATACGCTACCGACTGCTGATCTCATGCAAGCAGAAAGGCGGTGAAATGCCTTTGAAAAGTGGATCCCTTCTACGAAGTACTAGTGTTGTTTAAGCAACAGAATACATATAATCATTCTCTTCAATGTTCATTATAGCATTTTTTGAAATTGCAATCTTGTCTGTGTGTGTGTGTATATATGTATATGTATATATATACTCTAATACTAACTAGTACTATCTATATAGTCCTTAACATCTTATAGTCATTAACGTGTTTCTCACGCATTTTTTAAAATATTTAACCCGCTTAGCAATCTAAAAGATGGACAACAACATGTAAAATATATATGTAAATATTATTTCTTGCCGCACCCTGATGCTTCTACCATTTCGATAAGCTTCATCGTGACCCACGACCTCGTTCGTCGATTTGAAGTATTACGACTCCTCATCTTTCATCTCTCGTATATATCAGGATCATCAATATCCTGATAGTGTCCAGACCAAAATTATGTATCCTCAACACAGTCAAAATCGAGAAAAATCGAATACGTGTCAGGCTCACTACGCAGCGTTGGAACGCTTGTTGGCAATCATTTCGACCCACACACACACACACACACACACAAAGAAGCCATTCGTGGGTAGACAGGCCAACAGATAGTTCATATTCTAGAATAATGACAGTTTTTCAAAATGGCTTTTCCTCGCAAGCGCTGATTAGCGATAATTATAACAGTAATGACGAAGATTATATGTATGGATTCACAACACAAATTTTCGTGCATTTGTAGACAACCATAGCGTTAGCACTACCGTGCTGAACTATAACTGTTGGTTTTCCCCGAACACTAAAATCACTATACGACCGCAAAGTGACATCTGGATTTTTTTCGTTTTTTGTTACTTCAGGTATAAAAGCAAAAAAAACAATGATAACAACACCTGCCACGATACTCTTCGACTCTTCCCCGTAGCTGTCTGCTGTGGCTCCATTCGATCTCACAGGAGCGAGTTCCCCTTGACACGAATTGTGGCGATGCGCGGAATACACCGATACCATAGCGCACTGCGCACGGGATTAATTCTCCTTACGTTACGAGTTATTCTCCTTACAGAGGTAAGCTCCACTCATCATGGCCGCGACGGCCAAGCGTTTGGATCATATGAATGGCCCACCGTTGCGGAAATCCACTGCCTGCCGCCCAGCCTGCAAGGCCAAATGGACTCTGATGGTTCGGCCGGAACGCCCGACGCGTCCGCAAACGAACCGACTGCGGCGAAACGTTTAAGGATTTTCAAGGGCCGTTTTTCCCCCTTCTTCAACTGCTTTTGTTTATATTTTGTTAGCAGACGAATGTAGGTCGCATGAGCTCTCCCCACCTGTTGGACCGGTCATGACTTCGGCCAACGTCAATCGAGAGCGGACATGAAGTCAATAAGAATCATCGTTATTGCGCGGCGAACGCTTCCGTAATGCGTAACGACAACGCGGCTATCTTCGGTCTCCCCGGGCAATCTTCGACGCTCGGCGCAGAGTTAAGCTCTGCCCACGGCTTTCCACAGCAGTGCCACCTTCTCAAGGCCAACCTGCGTGCCTTTTTCGATCCCGTTGGCCAAACTGTCCTTGATCGTTCGCGGCATTAACTTGTACACAATGAGGCCTGTTGTCACCCACGTCGTGATCCGTAGCACGCGCCCGGTGATCTTCACGCTCAGCGGAGGCGACGGCACCACGCTCAGCTCCTGAAGGTCGATTTCCTCGGCGCACGGCCAGTTTTTCTCGATGCCCCTCTGATGGCCAATACCAACCACGGCTACGATCGAGGTAGGCGCCGGGGACGTCATAGCGATGTTGTGCAGGGACCGGCAGAGATACGCATCGCGTTCGGTGAGAATCACCCGCGAGATCTCCGGATAGTCGTCGCAGAGCTCGCCCAACAGCTGTCCTAGCATGTCCATCTCTTTACATCGCTCAACGTCTTCGATCGAGATGTCGGCATTGGGCGTGAGCAGGTTCCAAATGATGTGCAGCCGCTGCCACACCCCGAGATTTGCCCAAGTCCGCCACAGCGTTATGTTCAGCTGCCGGTCGGCGAGGAACACCCTGCAATTTTGAAGTCGCTGCGCCTCCTGGTAGGCTATACGAAACTCGCCCCCGGGCGCCATGTTGAGTTTGCTGGCCATGCGCGCCGACAACTGCATCATCAGCAGGAACATCGAGCCCTGCAGCAGGCCCATCTTCCGGATCGTCTGCCAGATCGTCCGGGTGCTAAGGTGCGACGCCTCGCTGAACAACAGTTTCTCGTCGAGCGTGAGTATGTGCATTCTCTTCTCGCACAGCTCCACCATAACGCACTGCGGACGCACCTTACGGATCACCCGCCTCACGTCGTTCTGCGACTCCCGTGAAAAGTGCGCGGTGCCGACGAGATAGACGACACAGCCGTTAGGCGCTTTCAGCACGCGACACGTGGTGGGCAGCTCGAAATCGTCGAGATCCGAGCTCTCACTGCATCGCTGGTTCTTATCGTCGTCGGTGGGCGAATCCTCCCAGTCGCTCTCGCGTTCGACGTAGTCGGCGCTGCCAATGACGACCACCTCGTTTTTGGACTCGTTGAAATTCACCCCCTTCTTCGACAGAGCAGCTGACTGGCCTGCCGACGACGTGCCGGGGACTTTATTGTCCACATCGGCGCGAACTTCTTCACTGCGATGGCCGTCGTGCGACGCCTCAGGCTCGGCCGCCTCATTGAGATCCTCCTTTGATACTGGTTTATGATCAGCCGGCCGTCCATCTGATATTGCCCCTACATTGTCCTGTTCCTCATTGAAGTTCTCCTCTTTCTCCAAAGCGTCACGAATCCTGTCGAACTCCTCACGCGTGTCGCCGGTACTGTTCTGTGTGGCAACGTCTGACATCTTATTGACGACATTGTTCTTATTGACGTCCTCCTTTATCGACTGAAGGTCATTTCTGGCGTCAGAAACGGTCTCGGCGTCTCTCAGAGCCGAGTTCATAGCACCCCCGGAGCCCACCTCTGGCCGTTGGTCATCGCCAGAGTCTGCTTGGGCCATGACGCTGCCCGCATCCAATGGCTCTGCCTCGCTAGCTGACGTCGTTTCTGCAGCGGCTGGGCTGCTATCGCTGCTTTCGCTGCGACGACGCTTTCGTCCTCGGTTGTCGTTCGGGCTGTTGTTGTTCTGAAGGTTGATACTGCTGTCGTTGTTGGTGTTGTTGTTGGCGTTGTTGGGCCCGATGGCCCCCGAGTCCATCGGCAAGAGCAAGCAGAGCACGCTCTACGCGGAAGATACGAGAAGCGCCCGGGAGAGTGGAACGGCAGAGAGCAAAACAAAACAACAACAAAAAAAAGCTAGATCAGACCTGATGCTCAACCCAGACAAGGCGGTAGACACGGGGAGTGGCCAAAAAATCGCTTGTTTCGCTTTCGCTCCTGTTTGTTGTTTTGGTCGTATGCCAATACTCAACGGATGACATCCACCGAGAGACGGTCATCTGTAGAACAGGGCTCGGAACTTAGAGAATACGGTACAAGCGGATCTTGGTGGACCAACATAGCTAAAACCGATATGAGACTCTGCCAAGCTAAAAGAGCCAGCCTAAGAACTCCCTTCACCTAACCATCACCACCAACAGCAGCAACAACGACTCTCCAGCAGCAAAAAGAAGAACGAATTCTCAATCTAGTAAAACTAAGGTTGAGTAAAAAAGAACAACAGCCACGACGACAAAAAGAACAACAACATCACGTATACGGTATACGCGGCAACAACAACCAGACGCAAATCACGACAACAGACAACAAACTGACGCAAAATATATAGCAACAATAGTAATCACGACGACAACAAAAGGTAACCAACCAACAAAAGGAACCCTGTAGGATATCTTTCGCATAACGACAATAGCACACCAGGTGACATCGTACGTCCAAGATCTACCCGATAGTTCTACCCGGATGAGCTAACCAGAGGCATTGGTCGTTGATTGACCCTAACGTTTCAGCTCCATCGTCAGTCACCTAACCGGGTAGGTCACTGTAGAAATACACGCAATATCCCGCCACCACATGTGGCGATAGGCTTCATTTCATATACCACCGTGGGGGTCTAGTTTGAAACTACTAACGCAAACGCTACTCAAGCTGGTTATTGACGATGATGGCCCACTGAAATTTTCGTATCTGTGCCTTCGAAAAGGCTCGAACCCCCTAAATCTCCAGGAGTGACAAGCTAATTCTCTTAACAAACGCAGAGTTTTCGATCTAAGCGAAAAAACAAATTCTGGGTAGAAACTACCAACAAGAAAATACCGAGCTCCATAGGAATTACATGCTAATTACACAGTAAATGCTGTAATGAACCGGAGTAGAGGTGAACTAATTGAAATTTAAAGCTTCTTGCGGTTACTTTCCAAATAAAGCATGAAGTCACCTGATATAGTCCCCATGAACTATCTCGTCCTCATCGGACCCAGACGAAAAAGGGCGTGGGAAAATCGCGCTTCACCAACCTGTAGCATTGGATTGCTGTTGATTACGGCGCTTTTGCGGATGGCCGCCCCGACAGCCATCTTGGAAGTGGGAGGTCGGCCTCCACCGATCGGCATCGACGACTTCGATTGGAAACTCTGTCTGTAACCCAGAAGAACGAAACGCAATTAGTGTACATGCAATGAATTTTCGGTGACACACGCGTGTGTGCACGTCGTAAAGGCAAACGTCGATACCCGCCACGTACGAAATTCTACGAAGAAAACTGAGAACATTCCCCATCTCTATTTATCCCTTTCTTCCTTTGCACACTCGTATGCTCAATGGAAAAGGCGGTGGGAGACACAGCCGCGTGTACGTCACGCGTTCTAGCAAACGCAGCTGATGACGTACCAGTGCTTCGTTACTGACGACGAAAGCATTCCATTCTGTTGACACAATTATCAGGAACCCCAGCGCCACTAGAATATTTAATCACAAAACCAAGATTTCCCACGCGTCGCCCGACTGGCTAATCTGGTCTCAACAAGTAAATGCGACCCACAGACGTCCACTCGAATACCTGTTTTTCAGTTGGGAGGTGCTAATCCCCTTAGCTTTTCGATTCGTGACAAGTCCGTGAGCCGTTTTGAGTATTCTGGGACTTGGTCCAACGCCCCGATTGGGCGGTCTCTGCTCCCTTTCCCGGATCACGTCACGGGCGTCTTTGACATTACCGCCTCTGGCGCCCGAGGACGCACCGTTCGTCGCACCGGGGCGGCCTCTCAGACCTTTTGGCAAGGCCATTTCTATTAGCGATATTTAACTCTGTTCGGTTGATTACCGGCGACACCCGCGTGTCGAAATTTTTGCCCGATTTTCGGCGGGCCGTTAACCCCCGTAAGAGATTCGGATGTATGTGCCTGTAAAGATCGACGAAAAACGCATTATGAGTGTTATCAACTGCCGCGCACAAGAACGGATAAGATTGTCATATATATGTATACGCTCGGTACGAAGCTAAGTGTATGGCTAGTGTGAGCTAGATGGCTGTTTGTTCAACAGGGTTCTCGTTAGATGGTGCCTTTTTCCATTGGAATCATCGATTTATGAATCCGCGTCGTTGTCCCGCTGACACGACAGACTGGGAAGGCAATACACGCCATATACGTAAAAGAGGTAGCCGTTGTGTGGCCTTGCCGAAGGTACCGATGTTTTATGTAATACATCCGCTACACCGCGGCTCGATCGTTACATGGCTAGCCGGCACTGGACGACCGCGCGCGCCCTACTCTTCAGCTATATTTTGGTATCATGCATATTACATCGAATCTAAATGTTGTTCAGGACTTCCGAGGGTCACTGACGATAGAGAGCGCTACATCGGCAAGCCATGTTCAAGATGATGACTTCTTTTCAGTCCAGCAAGCGTCCAATGAGATATCGAAGTGCATCTGAATGTCGTCGGGTGTCCCGTAACGAAGCTGTGTATCACGGCGGCAAGACAAAGTGATCGGATCGCTCGCAATCGTGGAGTGTCTACGAAGCACTTAGGAAATACGAGCCGCGCGTCGCTCTAGGGCGCGCGAAAGGCGCTTGTGTTTCACTCGGCGTTCATCGATATGTAAGATATATTATGTATATATATATATATATATATATATACACGCAACAACGTGTTGTGTGTGAAGAGGCGAGTTCTTTACCTAGCGGGAGGGCTAGAAGGCGCACAAATCACATCAAAGCGCTATTTGTACGGTAGACGCCTGTTGTATCAGCCGCGAAGAAAGGAAGTGTAAAGCCCCTATAAATGAGACGGATTAAGTGAAGACGGACAAGTGAAGTCCATATCTCGCGTACATGCTAGCCATGTTGGGATATGGGAAGTCATTTGTGCAAAGGATAAAGACCGATTATGATGATGTTTATAGCTTTATTATCATCATTGTAAAAAAATATATATATATATATACATATATATTACAGGTGCCCTGATGTCAAATGAAAAGAGACATGGATTGGAGTGTTTGATATAGCTTGGCTCATCAGAACATCGATTGCCGGTAGTCAGCTGGCGCGCTCATGACCAAGCGCTAACTTTGGCAAACCATTTCCATAAAGCTTCACCTGCTCAAAGTGTACTCCTTGCAGAACTTACTAAAGTCAATTTCGAACCACTTGGCAATACTTCAATGTGGATTCAAATCTGACTGAAGAATGAACCCAGATTTCAACTTAAATTCAGTGTTTAGTGGTTACGGTTGAGTTGTGTTAAAGTCAAGCCACAGTCGAGTAGCAGCGGCTCTTGTAGACGTTTTTGGATCATGTCGTTGTGAACTCGGGAGTTTCCTTCGGCCGGTTGAAGGCACACATTTTCATGCAATTATGATGCAGCGTGTTCCGGGAGACTGTACAGCAAGTGTCTAATTGTACTTTAATACCAAAATACCCTAATCGTCTTACCGTAGTGAACGCCACTCGACAAACAAGAGCGACGCGATCAAATGAAACAGGCTAGTCTGATGTTATGTCCTTGACAGACACTCCACACAATGCGCATTTACGCACACCAAACAGCGCTGAAATCTGAGAAATGTTCGACATTGCTTGCATATTGATCTCTGATTGCTACGGCTTTATCTACACACATACATACGCATACAATCCTTGCACAAATTGGCAGACAAAATCGCAGAAAACCTGTGCGATTTGTTGGTCTCGTAAGGGGCCAAAAATACCTGCCGCAGTTCTATGAAGGGTTCCTGTTAACCGGCCCACCACGCGCCCACTCACACAATTCACCTAAAAGCAGTACCACGCACTGAATTGCACTTCCCCGTTTTCGGTTGGCATGGTACAAATGACTACAATGAGTGGCCGACTTCACTAACATTTCATGGCCATATCGGTTATGAGATGGTTGGCCGACAGAGGTGCGGCCCTGGTGGCGGCCCTCGGCCAAGCAATCACTGAATCTGGAAGTGATAGCCCAGTCGACGATCAGCGGAGACATTCCGAATCGAGCCGGTTGACTACGTCACCCCATAAGGCCAGGTCTCCGACCCGGGGGAAAATGGGCACACTGGCCGGAGAACGTATCGTGGTCTAATTATTTACCCCCGCCTGAACCACCAAAGAGGTCCTGTGCGTTAATTCAATTGGGCAAGCAATGCCCGAGCGAGTCTACGGAATAGCCGACGTCCATTGCGTCAATCAAGGCCACGATTTTTGCATATGTCGAATAATTCTCTCCTTCTCTATATACCTCTTTCGACGCACGCTGACGCGTAGAAAAACAGCAACAACCTACCTTGGTGAAGTTCCGTGGTCTAGCCGACAGACTCCGCTTGCCGAGGGGGCTCACACACGCTTGACGAGATCGCTGGCGGCACCCAACCGCGTGCGACAGCGAGGCGACCTGCAAGTGCTGACGGTCGCTGTGAAACCAGAGCGCTCGTCAGCGTCGGACGAATGCGGTGAGTTGGCAGTTCAAATGGCCGCAATGGCGATATGCGCTGATAGCACCGCGGCGAGGGACGGCGATTGGCTGAACTGGCGCAACCAAGGCACGGTTTCATGTGACGGTGAGAAAAAAAACAAAAGAAAACTACGGAGCACTCGGCGTGCCGCTCGTCCGATGCTGCTTGGCGGTGACTCTATCTCGGCATTCGGACAGGCATCTGCTATTTATGCTGGGCTCCACAAACAAAAACGGACAACGGCGCACTCCCGTCCATTCGTCCAGCATGCGACCCTGCCTATAGCGAGAGATCGCAGACTCCCGTTGAGGGAGGGCATGGAGGGGAAAGGCGCCAGCCCACTCATCGGCTGGCCTTTAACTGATTGGCGGTAGATTTTGAATATGATAATCTTTGTCCAAACAGGCGGTCAATATTTGCAAACTCGTGAAAAATTTGACATGTAGTACGAAATTCGCACGCAGGATAGCTACGAGCATGGATGCTGGATGGGACCCTTACTCAAAATACGATGAAACAACAAAAGGCGAAAAATAATGGGCGCCAGGGTTAGCTGTGGAGTCTCTCCGCTTAACGGGAGTAATGAATTTCGGTAAAACTAATTCGGGGATACGCATACTGATAGCCTGGTCTCGTATGAGTAGTGGGTTCGATCTATAAGCTTCCAATGGCAGCTACCAGTGACTGAAATCGTACTTGAACAGCGTTCTCCGCTGAGGAGCATATTTACACTTCAAAAACCGAGTCCGATTGGGCGCGAAAAATCGACAGAAGGTCAATTTCTGTTGCAGATGAACTCTTGCTGTCTTCGCCTCTTCACTAACTATTTCGGATCTATGGACGGACACGAATTGACACTATTGAAAAATGCGTATTTCTGAGCTCAGCTCACCCCCTTTGCGCCGAATGCGTTCAAAAATGCGTATTTTTGAATTCAGCTCATCTCCATTGCGCCGAACACGTTCAAAAAAGTCACTTTACAGAGATTCTGCACTTCACTCCGCCTCATTACACGACGAAAATGTGTTCGATTTTTACTCATCATTGGGGGAGAAAGTACCGACTCGGATGATGTATTTTCGCTAATCGTTTCGGAACGTTTCCGTCTTTTTCCTATTCTACTTCAAACAGACAAACGAGCCTTTCCAATGTATACTAATTTATGTCTACACAAATTTTTATGAACGACGGAAGACCACCGGAGGCAACCGAGACGCAGCCTGCTCGTACCGATTGACGGCAACCACTTGGAAATATAGAATCTCCATCTCTCTTGCGTCGACTTACTCGAATTTAGCCTAGCCAAATGGCACTTACAGGCCGAGCAGCCGCCTATCTGAACGCTCGGATTTAAGAAAAGCGCGGTACTTTAATTTTTTTTATTTGCGGCCTAGCAGTTACAGAGGCCTGAACGGTTTCGACTTGCGGCATCGACGTCAACGCAACCCGAGCGACCGAGCGGACTGACTCGGTCGTAAAGCAGCTTTTAATTCAGCCGACATTGACCTAGCTCGCACGCTCCATGGGGTTGCCCTAGCCACTCGAGTTCTCTTACAAGCTAAGTGTCATATTTTTTGTTTGTTATCTCGTTTCCACCGCGAACTCCAACGAATGAACGCCATTCACCGTTCTTTCCGACCGTCCATCGAATGAAATGCATCCCACTCCGCTTTAGCAGGCCGGGCAGCGAATTTTCGTTCCATTATTTCCACGTCCCGTCCCGTAAAATTCGCCGTTCCACCCCCATTCCACCTCATGTTATTCCAGTCGGCGCCATTTCGGTCCTGCACTTTTCTACGGGGACTTGCAGCGTCCGGCGCCCAGCACCTACGCCGGTGGCGGACCGCCCGCTCACCTAGCGCTGCGTTCCCCGTAAACAAGCGTTACGACGACGAAGCAGCAGTATGAGCGCAGATCTGTCTGTATGCGGAGCTATCTACGGGTTGCTATAACAGCTAACAGCCTATTGGGCTTTATGCTATCTAGCTTGCTACAGACAAGAAGTGACCAAGTGAGAAACAGACAGGTTTGTTACGTGCGTTGCAATCGCCTGTATGTTATATAGCCTCCCGCGTATCGCACGGTTGACGGGTGCGTCTCGGTGAGCAGCAAATCGCCTCTGAATCGAAACGCAGTTCAGTTAAACGTCCGTGTCTTGTCGCCGCACACCCATTGGTCATACAGGCCCAAGCGCATAGACAACATAACACGGACGAAACGGGTTCCCCTGGTCTCTATAGTATATCACACACACACACAGACACACACACACATACGATTCTTTATGAGCCGAGTTCTCGGCGACCAGTGCATGTGTTACTCCCGCCGTGTGTGCCTGTTTGCCTATCGAGGAAACCGCCCATACCGAAAAGGACCAAACCCACCAAGGAACCAAGCCTGTGTCCCAGTGCGCCGTGTCTGATAGGATTTTTCCCTTGGATTTTCTGCCCGCAGTTTCGTCTCCGCGACTCGCTGGCCCGACGGCAAACAGGCCCGCTAGGACGAACGCCAACCCCACCCCGCTGGCCTGGACGCCCCGACCAGCGTTGACGGCGCCCGTTCTCGCAACGCCATAGAGGACGTATCCCACCGCCAGCCGCCGAGCAGGCCAATAGGTCTCACCCAGGGAATCCGTCCTAGGGGAGTCCTGAGCGAAGCCATCAAGTCTTGCCTCCCCCCCCCCCCAACGGCGGGTCAGGCCACGGAACGGGCG
>MNPL01023331.1:0-35092 GCA_002081605.1 Tropilaelaps mercedesae
GGTTGGGGTTGGGGGGTGAGGGGGGGTGGGGCAAGGAGCAAGCTGAACTCCTCAGCCTCCTCTTTCTCGTTTACTACAGCAGTCGCCGCCGCGGTCTATCCCCATATGCTAGGTGAAGAAGACCTGCTGCTGCTGGTTTCGTTTATCTCGCTACAGCCATCGCCGCGCCGACTTCGCTGCTGCGTCGAGCCAGCCCGGCCAATTCACCCCACGGCGCCCGGAAAGAAGACCAAACCAAGCCAGACTTTCGCTCGGTGTTGCCTCGTCCTTCTTGCCCTCGGGGCGTCCCCACCCCCCTCCGACGTCCGTCTCCGGACGCAGTAACAGAGCAGAACAAGCTCGCAACCTCTCATCCGCCGTTACCACTAGCCATCCTGCAAACCCCCCGTCCTTCCTGTTCTCGTTCGATCCCCGCTTCTCCCTGGCTTGCCACTCGTCTCCAGACCCTTCCCCTTTTGCCCCCGTCGCTTCCCTTCGTTGCCCCGTAAGCCCAGATGTTCCCCTAGCTCCTTATACGTCCCAGCTATGCCGCCCCCTCCCCGTTCTCCTGACTCCTGCCGCAGCCGGCCAGCGCGGTCGGAGTTTTCCCTTCACTTGCGACTGGTTCTTCCTCCTCCTCTCTCCCTCGACGCTTCGCCAAGTCGAGCTGGAGCGAACGCTGGCGAGCGAGCGAGCGAGCGAGTGTGGCAAAAGCGAGCAAAAGAGAAGACTATAGTAGGATGACGGCGAATGGCGTTGAGGAGGGAAAGGCGGCTCTGGCATGGGCCGCAGGGCTCAATTTATTGTCCGGAAGGCCATCCACTTCCTCACCCACAAGGGCCACCTTGGCCTGGCAGGCTCTGCTGCTGCTGCTGCTGCCCTCTTGGTCGCCTTGGTCGTCGAGACGAGCAACGGCCCAGGGGCAGGCGGGAAGCGCGAGTACGGCGAGGGGCGTCTGGTGAGGATAACTCCGTTGAAGCACAGCCACTGTCATTCCAGCGTTCGCCTCTTCTTCCCCCTCCTCTACCGACATGACGCGGCCGTGGGTCCTTCATCGTCGCCCTCGAAGGCGACAGCATTGACGACGCGATGGCCGCAGCGTCTGTTCTTGCGGCCTTTCGCAGCTGGGGTTCGGTTTTCTCTGCTTTCGTCGTGGCCCAGCTTCCGTTCGTGCGCTTTCTTCCTCTGTCGCCTCCTTCGTCTCTTCCAGACCCGACCGCGTCGTGATCCTGCCATGGAGCGGTGAACATGACCTGCATCGCGAATGCATCGCGAACGCTCAAGATGATTCAACTAGGCTAGCCCATGCGACCGAGCTCTCACGGGGCCGACGAAACGGCCACTTCGGATGAGCGAATCCGCCCCCTATCGTCCACACGCCTATTACATCGACGAAGACATACGAGGGCATGGCCGTCACGGCGTCGCTGAGTCGTTCGCCGATATCAGTGTCCTCCTCACCGGCGTCCTGTCCGTGTCAGTCAACAACGCGCGTGACAGGAAAAACGTCCTACAATTCCAGGGCCCCATTGGCCGTCTCGTTTCCTGTTCGTTGGCAAGAAAACAAAAACTATTTCGATCTGGAATCGGCCCGCGTCATCGCAACACCATCGAACCCCTTCATCGCGCGTAAAGCTGTTGATCGTGCATTTATTTCCTTCCACGCGCCTGTCCATTTGTCCGTCTCTCTTTCTCTCTCTCTCTCTCTCTCTAGCCTTTGCCCCATTGTTCCGCTGCATCCGCTCCCCAGCTCAGGCTCGTAAATTCACCCACCATTATATCATCATTATAATCGTCTCTCATCAGTGACTATGACAGGCCACCTAACGAAAGCCCGCGAAAGCGAACGAAGCCACTGTCTTCAGGCTTTTCGGTGGTATATTGAAGTAGTCGTAGTGGCTCCCTCTGGCTGACATTGATGAAACCAATCTCGGCTTCGAGATACGGGCCCGTGAATACGAAGGAGCGATTGCAAGTATGGGTGCCCTCTAATCGCGCGCGCGCGGGCGTGTGTGTGTGTGTGTGTGTGTGTGTGTGTATGCATCATGCGAGGTCGTGTAGCTTCAGCACTGTCGACGACACCAGAGGAGAAGTGGCTCAGTTAAGGCGAACGCACACGCTCCTTTTCTACTTCATAGGCATAGTGGATCTGAAGAGCGGCGACACCACAGGGACAGTGTGGCGATGGAGCAAAGTCAGCCCACCAGGGGCTAAGCCTGTTTAGCCCCGGCTTATCTGCCACTCATCCGCGAGATCCGCGATAGCAGCTCGTCGGGCCGCTGTTCAAGACCGGCTCTGGCGTCAAAACGCGAGACGACACCAAAGCAGAGTAGTCGAATGCAGAAAGCGAAGCAGAAAACGTCAGACCGAGAACAGCGCAGAATTTACCAGTCTCGACGATCACCATTGTTAGCGTAATTCAACTGTTCGCTGCCGACGACGGACGTACACCGGCCAACCACAAAATCTGTCGTGGGAGTTAGCGACGCAATGTTCAGAAGCCGATCAGAGGCCTGATCGGAGACTGTGCCGGCTCCCCTATCGAGTCGCCTCTGGCATCGTCCGACAGACAGATAAAGGGAAGGCTCTGGCTTTTTTTTGTCTCTTTCGGAGGCTCTCGGGCGTCGTCTTGATACCGTCCAATCGGTCCGAGAGCCTGGGAACGTTTGCTCACGTGTACGTGTCGCACCCCCGAGCCCTCGGCTATGACCGTGCGCTTCGTCCACTCAGGAGACTGGAAACGTTAGGTCCGTTAGGTCGTGCCGATCGTGGGGAAGAACGTATCCGGCGATACAGTGGCTCGCTCGCCATGTCGCGTTCGGCCGTCTCGGTGCGACTCAACCACGACCAATCTTCTACTGGTCTGCAGTCGCAGATCCTACCGGACCGTCCCGTTTTATTTCCATCCAAGAGAGATGGAACTCTCGCATGCATTTGTCAAGAAGCAGGAAGGCCAATCCAGGCCAAAACGGCAAAGCGGGCGAACGCCGGCTACAGCCAGACTCGCACGAACAAAGGATACGAACACTCAAACATTGATAGAAACCTACTAACGCCGCGTAAAGTGGCTCATGCATACTCAACAGTCCGGCAGTCTGTCAGAGAAGAACATCCATATTCCTCAACACCACCCCCTTCCCCCCCGCCAGCTACGGGGGTGGGCGGCAGTGCTTGCGTAGGGTGCTCCGGCGTACACGTTCGGCATTCATCGGCAGGAAGGACTAATCTGCGAACGTGTCGTATACGCCCGTTTAACAGTCGCTCGCTGAGTCCCGTAGACACGAGTAGACGTGAACTCGAGTAGTCGTCACACTCATGAGACGAGAGCACCCTTCGCAAACTAACGGACTAACCAGGAGACGGACGTCGAATAATATCGTCCACGTAGGAAACAATCGCACACTCCTAGAAAAGTATCAGAGTCCACTTTGCTGCTGCTAAGGCTGTGCAGGCCTCGCCAGGTCGAGTAGTTGAGCCTATGTGACCTAAAAATATGTGTCATCATCATCACAAATGCAGTCAAGATCATTTCTGTTGCCGTTCAAACTGCTGCTGGTGAATAACAATTGTTTAGCTGAGCCTAACATGAATGAGTCGCTTATATATATATATATATATATATATATATATATATATGTAGATGCATACATCAGATGTATCAGTGACAAAGTCTGATTGGTTTTGCCTCAACGTAATTACTTTAAAATATTTATTTATGGGGACAAGCAACAGGGACAACTGCATGTTCAGTATTGGCCTTTGACTTGCCACAGGTTTCTTAGGTTTGGCTCGCGTCGCGCCGACACAATCTCGTGCGACGCGAGTACAAACGAACTCGCCTCGAAGTCCGAGCCTGGCATAACCCTCATCGAGAGCACAGGCACGCGTACACGAGCTACAAAAATAAGGCCTAAACGCTCGCATAAAATCGCAGCAGACATCGAATAGGGAAAACGTCCTACTTTCGATGACACCGTAGAGCCGTACCTAAACCGTTCAACCCTTTCATGGTCCATCAGCCTTGGCCCGGTCTGCCGTTTCTGCTACCGCTACGCACTTCAATGGCCGACGTTTCGTTTACATCTCAGTTGGCTGTTCGTAGTTTATTTTCCCATCACCGGTCGGATTATCCCGCACGGCGTCAGCCACCGGAACCGAGTAGCTTCATTGGCTTTCAATGGCCGATCGCCGTTAGCTCTCGGCGAACAGGTGACAGGAAACTCTTAGTTCAAGAAGGAGGTCACGGAGAACTCCCCTTTCAGAGGGCTTCTACAGGAGAACACAGCTACGATGAGGGGAGGGGGGGGGCATCCATGGATTGAAATTTCCACAGCCGCAATAGGCGCCATCTGTCCCTTCTCTCTTGGCTGTCCTTCACAGCGCCGCGCAATCTCTCTCACACTCACACTCATACATTTTTCTCGATATATTTCGCGGTCTTTCGCTAAGTTTGCATCTGCGCCATCGTTTGCGCGAATCGGTTACCTTTAGCAACCAGTGGGTCAGGGTTTCGGCAGAGCGCAAAGACACCCCACGCCATCTGATACGAACACATTGGCCGTACGTGCATAGCAACAGCACCTCGACACCGTCACAATCCGCCGCCGCCGTCGTCGTCGTCGTAGGGTGGATCTTTCCCAACGGTGCAGGGAACCCGAGCCGTGGATGGAGGATAGCGACTTGATGAAGGTTTCGTTCGAGAAACTGTCGACCAGAGGATGGCATCGGGCAAGCGAGAACGGCTGGCGAGAGGCGGCGTAGCGCCCGTCGATCTGTGCGGCTTTTCCCCGCGCGCTCATCATCTAGTTTTTCCGCTAGACAGGCGTAAACCGTTTTCGTCACCCCGCACCTCACACGGACCACGATGAGATCGTCATTCGATTCTCGACATCCTTTGGTATCTATATCCCGATTTTGTGCACTTTGCCTAGCAGAAGGACTGGCTCTAGGACCTGAGTTAAGGCCGCGAAGTCTACGTTAGATTTAACTCCTGGGCCTTAATTCGAGGGCGTTTAACCCCCGCCACCGTTTTGGAGGCCGGGAAACGTCCATGTGCTGGAACGCGTGAACGTTTCCTGGCGTCACGAGACAAATTTGATGAAACTGATCAAACCCCCTGCGCTAGCATGCGTTGCCCCGTAAATGTTCTGGCGATGATCGAGCCCCTAAAATGCTTCCGTTCCGGTCCAACCCCAAAATAGGAAATACACGAATATTATTAGAAATACACGAACGAATTCACGATGTATACAATGCAAAGCCACTTGTCGACGCGTGTCGCTCTGGAGCTCGCGATCCGAGTCAAGGTCCGGGAACTGTTACAATGCTGAGTGCATGGGCGACAGACACAGAATGTGGCACTGGTCAATCGCACGACAAACAAACAACAGGAACTTGGCAAAAGTCCAGGTAAGTAGATACGTTCGCGGGCTGGCCACCAAGCACGAACAGGTTAGCCGACAGAACCAATGGCCACAGTGTGACAGTAAAGTTTTAGTCGCTGAATGCTATTCGTGAACATGAGGAAACACATATCAGCTTGATCCGTAGCGCAGTTCAGTGAGGTGACAACCTGACCTTAGCGTGTCCCCTCTGTTTCGCTGTTCAGTCCGTCGGACATCGCCTACAACCTGCTGATACCGTTCTTCGTGCGGCAAACGGGTCTGCACGCCAGCCCAAACATGAGGAGGAGACTCATAGGACCTATTTAATTATCGTGCAAAAAATGGCCGCCGGACGGGCCTGACTCGATGCCAGCAATAATTGATCGCGCTCGGTGTCCCTCGGCGGACTCCGTCACTCACTGTCACGTTGCCTTGGCTAATCCGGTAAAGAAGACGGTTGGTTTCTTTGGCCGGATCGGTGGACAGGCAGGCGAGGCCAGCGAGACGCTCATAAGCACAAACGCACCGCATAATAAAGTGAATACATGACGCCTACTAAGCAATAGTAGGACGATGTCATCGAGTCCGTACGAGCCTCGACTATCGGCCACCCGACGTCAGGACGAACTCGCGCAGGCTTAGCTGTCGTCTGAAAATGGCCAGATTGAATAGATTGGCAGTTTGTGGCCGATTTCAATCCGAACTGGTGGAGGATGACAACTCTGAGCGGAGCAGGAGGAGGAGGAGGAGGAGGAGGCCGTTGCGTGACTCGCAAACGTTTCACAAGTTGCCGGACGTGGCAAATTGGGAGTGCGTGCGGCTCAGCTTGGGGCGAAACACCCGATCGAGATCGCCTGGCCCAAATTTCCCTGGAAGCGAGGGACTGGTGAAAAAAATAGCGAATTCATTTCTAAGGCTTGGTCACGCCCTCCATTTAGCTCCGCTGTACGAAACGACGCTTTCACATTCACGAATTCTGTGAAAGCGAAAAACATTTCGTGTTGCAGCACGATTCTAGCGCATTGCCACGCGACCAGCATCTAAGCTAGCCCGGCGTAAGTGAGGGGTCGCACCGCATAATTATAATGTGGGGAGGCCCTTGCAAACGTCCCTTGTTCTTCTCGTGCAGCCTCTGCGGTTTCGACTTGCAGCCAGCCGCGTCGGTGTGTCTCAAGGCGGTCTCTGTATTGTTTTTGTGGATTTGTCAACGAAGTAGGTTACCGTCCCGGTCTGCTCGGTCTCGTTACTCTTACTCACCCTGGCTGTCTCGTTCGTCTACTCTGTTTTCCTTCACGTTGGCTTTTTTACCGCTGTTGACTGCCGTCTCTGCGTTGGCTGCGCTCCCATCGGATGCGGCTGCCGCCCAGAGCAGGACCTGCCGTCGGGCAGCTGTTCTAGTTAACGGCCCGATTCTTACTACGTTCCACGCACGCCGTCCGCTGTTGGTCGGAAGGTCGCATCAGTTCCAGAGATAGAATCTCCCCGTTCCTCTCTATTTCTCTCCCTTACGGCGGATCTTCGGCGGGTTTTTTTTTCGTGTTCAAGGGCTCTGCTTCGACTAAGTAAGATGGCAAGACGGTAACTTGGTGGGGCCGTTTCATAGAGCGCTGCACAGATTACCTGTGGGTTTTATCACTTGACCGTTTTGGACCATCGAAACATATATATATATATATATATATATATGTTAAAGTAAATGTTGGTTTGTGCGAACTGCACTTTAATGAATGAGTCAATCAGTATGAAGCAACAGTAGAAAGGGCGTTATTGACCATAGGATCAGCAAAGTGTACGAGAAGCCGCCTCCACGCTGTTGCCACGTAGTGCTTAAGCCAGATCTGTAACCACTGTACGTTTTGTGTTCGTTTTAAAAATGCAAAGTACATACGCTTATTGATATTTCTTCTAGATTATGTCAGTGACTTTTTGTCTACAAAAGATTAAGTAACATTTCAACGGATAAACAGAAAGCTACCTAAGTTAGATGTTAGCTGTTCAACCGATACTAGGTAATGTGTTACAGTGCCTTCGGTGTAGTGGCTTAAATTGTGATAGCAAAAGCGAGTGTGACACGCCACAAAGAAATCCAGTTTCTGGACGTGAGTTAATTATGAAAATTTGTCAATCTGCTCGTCTATCAATATCGACCAGCCGCCAACTTGAATGTCGCATCCCCGCAAGTATGAGCAAAAAAATGCTCCGTCGATGTCAAAACAAATGCCGTCTTATATTGGACGTAGCCGGTTTCCAAGAGCGCGAAGTGTTTGTTTGCATAAATGTGTAGTTATGGATGTAACGACCTTGCCGCGACAGCCGCACCTGATATAAATACTGTGACAACTAACCTTGTATGCCTCTTCGCGCCATCATTTATCACGCAAACAACCTGTGGCACTGCTAAAAAGTCGATTTCGTATCCCTAAACGTGTTTTCAGAGACAATAAAGCAAATTGCCATTTTCCAACCTGTCGAAGCGAACCGAGATGCAGATCAACGGCGCAGCGGCAGTGCGTACACCTGATCCAGGCGCGCATAGCTTATTCGCCATACGGGTGTATCGAGCTGTTCAATTCATCGCAAAGGAAATATCATTCCAGTCTCGCATGCTGTGGTTTCGCTGAAAATGGAATTCTAGATGTGGTGACAAGGTGTGCGCTGAACACTTCCGTACTAGTTAGCTTGGCCGTACGAGGAAATACTCACACGTTATTTATATGCAAGTCCCAAGTTTGGTCGACATTGCCATAAGGTTTCCGGTTTGAAGTGAGCGGAAAGATGCAGGAAGGCCCTTCCGTCGTGAAGTCTGGATGTTCGTTTGCCTGAACGGGGCTGTAAAAGGCAGGCACACGCCGGTGGAGAATGATTCAGTTAAAGTTATGTTGCTTATACGACAGCTATTTTCCGTTAATGAAAACATCTTTGAACCGCATGTTGCAAATCGTTATTTGAATGCATCGATTTTAGTGAACGTTTTGCTAAGTGTTGACAAGCACGCAGAATGACGACATAAATTCTAGTGTTGTATAGGAGCACGTTATATATAGCTCGTTAGGATTTTACAGAGCTTTTCATTCTTCAGTTTGCCTTCTATGGTTTACAACAAAGTTAATAAACTTCAGACCAACTTTTCCAGACGTTTGTCGGTAGCCGGCGAAATTGGTTTCACGGGTGTATACCGCAAGCCCAGTTCTCAGACAATCGACTTTATGCCACTTGACTTAAATTTCTCCTTGTCAATGGTTGTGGTGTTGCACTTTATTAAGAGATCCGCTAGAATAAGACACTATTTGTTTTATTTTTTACAGTGATTTTTGCTTAGACTTTAACGGCCTTTTCCTCTTATTCTGTCATAGTGAAGTTCTTAGGCATGTAAAAGTAAGCAAAACCATTTGTGGAAACTACACAACAAATGCTGTTGTATTGTATAGAGTTGTCAATTATTGTCGTTGCTGTGGCGGCGGTTGCTGCTGCTGCTGTCGTTGTTGTGACCGAATGATTACTTAACCCGCAAAAAACAACCCAACCGCGAACAAAAAGTAAAGTTTCGAGTGAGAAACCTGTAAATCCAGGCCTATAGTCAGGGCATTATTAAATTAGTGGTTGTTTAAGGTGGTTTCCAAAGAAGGTACAATTGGAACGCCGAAAATACAGATGGCGACTAGAACAAAATATTCCGAAGCAGCTAAACCTAACTGACGTTTGCCTGCAGCATTAGGTTGGTTTAGCCTCACCCGAAAGTACCCGTTGCCTTATTTTAGACAACGAGAGTTTATATTGAACATCCTTGTTCATCTTACATTTTTGTAAAAGACTCTATCATATACTACTTTATTTCTGTGCGTTCAGAATATCGCGGGTGAATTAAGGTACCGTTGAAAATTACTTTTTCAACGCATTTCTGTGGAAGTTGTGCTTAGGTATTCCATGGGTATAAATACGAAACGCTAATATCGAAACCAAGTTCCAACTGGAAAACTTCGATAATCAAATGCGATACTACATACATAACACTTTCTGGATGGCGCACCTTGTATCGGCTTCCATTTTCAACTTCTAGGTGTTGGTTTCACGCTTTATTTTGTCGGACTGAAATACAAAATATGTGCGAGCCTAATATATAGCAACATACATAGACGAAAAAACCCGACGACTGGATGACATGTTAGTTCACACATATTTAGCAAAAAAAGCCCCCTTTCAAAATTTGTTTGTAAGTGAAATCCATAATATGGCCTAGATAGCTGAATTCGCCAGGTGACATCGGCTGTGCAAGCTTAAGTATTTTCAAATTGACAACCGTGCTCAGGAATGGACAACACTCCGCCAAAAGTCACTTTACTGCACAGCGTGCAAGATAAATCTGTAAAAGGCAATACTAATATGTATTTACGTTCAACGTAAAATCTTTTTTCTCCCTTTCTATTGATGCTCGAAAAATTTTATCGAGTAGTTCTGAAAACGACGATGACAATAGTCTAGTTAGATGGTTAAACCCTAACTTGTTGCTACGTTTACTGGTAAATCTACAGGTACAAGCATTGCCTGCATCAGCGAGTGACCTTCGAGCCAAGGCTTCGAAGCCTCCAGCCACAGTTGTAGGCAATCGATCTAATTAACAGGAATAATAGGACCTAAATAGGCTGAATGTGGATCTGCAACAAACTTCTCAATTATGTGCTTTGTTGTTGCTAAAAGTTTCCTTACCTCTGGAGTGACAGAAGACAGTGGTTGTAAATGCACCAAGTATGCAGCCCTTGAGATCCTTCTAAACAGACTTCGGATCGTCCAGTGAAGTCAAGACTGTCAACTTGAATGGAGCAGGTACTAACATTTAAAAGCTTTGCGGTAGCAGCATGTAGTGTTGACGTGGCTCACTGTCAACGAATTAGCAGAACCGATAAATGCAGGTGCTAAATAGACAACTCCTTTGATATTTTAGGAAAGGATTTCCCAGTATCTCGTACTTACCAAATGTCATTATTTTCATATAGATATTCTATAGCTTCTGCAGGGGCTCATATATTAATGTACAACTATAATGAAAAAGTAAGATGATTGCAATCCCTCTGTTATTCGGGACGTGGATGAAACTTCTTCATCGTTGCTCTCCACGATGGCTTAATTAACAACTAAAAATCACAATACGCTCCCTTTTTCCTGCAAAGCTGTTCCTCTCCATGGATGCTATATTGGCCTACTCAACCGCATAGCTTGACCTGTTTATTCTTAACAATAAGCATATTCATAGAGGAAGTGTTCTTTTTTTAGAAATGACTTGTCGCATTAATATAACCTCAAGGCCATATAGAAGTTGAGCGGCTCAGCCTGATTTATTGGTGATGGAAGCCAAGAACTGTACCTGAAAAATGGATTTACAACAAAAAACTGTATATTCTTAGGCACAGTTGGTATTGGCCGCAAATTCTGTTCTTGATTTCAGAAACGTGGTTAATACCATTTCTGAGGATATCGATTAGGCCATTTCGTATTAAATGGCCTGAACGGTTTTTTCGGTCGAGCATTCTCGGTGACCTCAACTTGTTGGTGAGCCTAAAACCATTGCATATCGTCAATTCTCAAGTTTGGTGGCTGGGTGGAATTTTACCTGCATGAGGACCTCAAATTCGTCACACATCGTTAGCTGTTTTCTATCCACACGTGTATTACGTGCAACCATCATCGAGCTCTTGCGAAATCCGCTGATACGACAGTTTCGAATGTATAACTCAGCAACAGGCGAGATAGCCATCTGCATAAACACGAACGATTACCAGGGCAGAGCTGCGTATCGATTTCAAGTAAACTTGTAAGTAAAATGACCTTGATCTGCGAGATTTGACAAGCCGAGCCAATGCCTTCGGCGAATTCCCTAATCGACTTCCATCTAGCCAGAGGCCATTTGACCACCTGCCCAGCGTGAACCTGCGTGTGGAAGCAGCCGATACGGTCCACAGCTACGGATTTCGAGCAGTTCATTGACTGGACTGAGCACCGACGCAGAAAACGGGAAGAGACTGAAGCCGTACACCACAGCTCGGCCGCTCGATGCAAACAAAAACCACTCCTGTAGTTTCCTTTCGCGTTGATGGCTGTCATATATATGCGACGCCATCGTTTTCTGTCATGCAGTAGTCATCGTCCGTGTTCAGAGGACGACTGCTAAACAGTGGCAGTCCGTGAACCTGCTCCGTTTGGACCGCGGCGGAGAGTCGGTGTGATGTACGACATCCTATTCGAATCCTTGCCGTATCCTGGAATCGGATGCCTCGGACGTTTCTGCATTGACTCGGGAAGTTTGAGCTGTCTTCAACTGGCCGCTAGCGGAGATGATGGGAGGGAATCAGTGTATTCATGAGATGCTCAAAGAGACGAACGTCGATAGCAACAAGAGACATGAAAGGTGGCGACAAAAAGAAGCCGCTGAGCTGCATGGCCACAGTTGTGCAATTGATGAGAACAGCCTCAACTTGGGAACAGCATGGGAGGTATTTGTTTTCATGGATCCGCGATTGTTTACTCTCGTACAATAGAATGAGACATCTGCGTCGAAACAAGAAGGCGTCTGGATAGACTACAGGATACGCTGTTTGCAGAAGTCCCATGGTGACGCACGTTGATCACGCAAGACGTTGCAGTAATATTGCGAGAGCGTGCCATATTCCAAAGTGCCAGACAATAAAGACAAGGATTCGTCATTATCTGAAGGATTATAGACAAAACAGAGATTTTCCATAATATTCGTGTGTACAAAAAAGGACATCAAAATAGCCCAGAAAATCGTACCGCGCTGATCCGGGCGGTGTCTGTACGGTCGCAGTAAAAGTAATCCAGACTTGTTTCGTTGTTGAGCTCGGTGGCTTGGCACATTCGCTTCTCAACCGGAGAAGACACGTAGGTGCATGGGTTCATTGCGCACACACATTTACGGGGTCCGCCTTACGAAGCAATGCAGAGAGCGCTACAGTGGACGTTAAACGTTGGCTGATAGTCAGCCCTAAAATATTATTATATTTATTTGTTTCAATCAATTAACCAATCAAAATCCACATACTCACGTATGTGGATTTTTTGTTAATAAATAATGAATTACTCGTTTAGATTGTTGTATGGGCATATCTCCCTATTCACGTTGGTAAAATTTGTTTATGTTTCTCTGTTTATTTTTATATATGAACATACATTTATTCAGCCAAAGGGAGGCAAGGTGTATAAATGTAAAATACATTGCTGTGTTTGAACATGATCGTTAAGGTATCACATTTACATTACGATACGAAGTGAGTCACGTGGCACCGCTGACTCGTTTTCTGATCGATCCGAAAAGAGACCAGATCAAACCGATTTTACCCACAGATCCTCTTGTGGATCCTATGTTCTAGATACACATGGAGTATTTAATGTTTTCCTGGTGAGCCCCACGTCATTCGCCAAGTTTATCAACTTTGAGTCACGCATATACCAAATGCTCATTCTCGATTTCGAAGTTTTCAGAGTCGACAATCAACCAAGACTTAAGGTTCAAGGAATCGCTGTCACATTATTCGGCAAGACGGATCCCATACATAACCAATGTGCAACGGCTGGAGCCCAACCGGTGTGCCAATGTGTCTCCCCTTGGTCGCAAGCTAGAGAAGACATGTTTGGTTTTTTTGAAAAAGGGCATATTTTTCAGTATGCGTCAAGCCGCCGGGCCTTATTTCAGCTCTGAACTGATGTATGTATATATATATATATACGAGTTTTCGAATTTTATAACTATTTTGTGGACATACAGATGTAAGATTGAACCAAAAATATCTTCTCGATTTGACCAACGTACCTAAAAAACTGCAATCATAGAAACTTTAATAATTTATCAACAGCGAAAAGAAATTCTTTATATCGATTGAGGCAAGTTTAAGTCAAATACATGTTAGTCTTGCTGAAGTGATTTGCTTAGCAACAACGACGACTGCCTGTAAATAGACAGGCTATAAGGATTTGCATGGAAAACGTCGAAGCGCAATCGTATGTATAAAGCTGGATGTCATAACCTCATTAAATACGTCGCTTCTTGATACTATGCCTACTAATCTAGAAGAACTGAACCGAATTGCAGACTCTGTGTTACCATGGTACTCTATTAGTGTTCACAGCTGTTGGGTTGAAAAGTCGAGAATTCACTGGACGCTGAGCCTTTTACGGAGCGTTCCCTGTGTCTTACGTTGATCTTGGCTTTTCGCCGTACACACGCAGCGTATCTGTAGGCTTTCTGCCCGAGACGAAGAATCGTACAAAAACTATGGCAGGAAACACATTCGCTACTGAGTTTCCTCAGGCCAGAGTGCCACTTTACTGAATCACCCAGCAGCCCTGCTGGTGCTCCAGAGGACTGCAATTATTGCCAACATACGGTACAGATCGTGTTCAGTGATGTTGAACGACCGTTAATGACTGCATTACTCGTAGTCGTATCGGATGTTCGATTTTATCTACGGATGGAGCCACAGAGCCTGCTTCAATGTAGCATCATTTCAGCTTACTACCTTCTTTAGTGGGAGCTGAGGTTACTCTAGGCTAAAGCTATAAATTTAACCGAAAAACCGCACAGCTTGTCGTTCAATGTCTTTACTATTTCTCTTATTTCTCTGAAATGTCTTCGCCTCTATCGTTTAAATATCTTGCGATTTGCATCTCGTTATGTGTATGGCTTTGCTATCGAATCCCATCACCCCACAGTCGATGCGTTAGATCATATAATCACATTGTGACATTTTGCAGGTTTAGCGCGCGGAGTGATCAAGCGATGAATCCATGGGAAGGCCAGGATGAGCCCGGCATGTTATTATGCCCAAATGCAGTTTATTCGATAGATAGAAAATAATATAGAGTTGCACGAGAGTCATTGCTTTTGTTATCGTTGGCTAGGAATGGACCTTTACGTGAGTATATATCGCAATCGGTTTTCAAGGGCTACTCGTTTGTCTCGTGTCGTGTGGTGATTGATTCCATGTCAGTTCTGCTGTATACTGTTAGCATGCCTTCTGTCGCCCCTGTTTCTAGGCATACCCCACATAGGATAGTGCTCCAACGCACGGCATGCTGCCCTGTATTCATGAAACGATCAAGTTTTTTTCCGTCGATTATCTATTTCTAGACGGTGTACCATTGCACAGAGTACGTTCAAGGATGATTTCATAGCTTCACGTGAGAGCTTTTCGCCCTTCAGGTTAAATCCCCAATTTCCCTATGGAGAAGACCCGAGAGACGGTTAGCAGCCCGATATGCATGTGTGTAGCGACTGCATCGTTTCAAGGCATTGGTTCTCCCAAATTTCCGTTTCTCGACGGCTCGTTCTGCCGGAGTGCTCAAGTATTTCTAAACGCGCGCGAAAGCTTATAAATCATTGATTGTTGCAACCAACCCCTTTGCAAAGTTATAGTTTGACAAATAACAACGAGCATACCTTGATGTTTGCCTGATTGTTGCAACTAACCTCTTTGCAAAGTTATGGTTCGACAAATAACAACGAAAATTGCCATTCCGAGCTACGCTTTCGTACTGGAGACGTGTGACAAACTCGACAATGCTCTGATTTGAGCATGCCTCCACAATTTTTCTGCAAATAACGCCATTTTTTCATCACAGCTGCACTTACTCCTAGCCGTAATGTCAGGAACGCCTGACCGATTCCGTGTTTTGCTCACGTTTTATTTGCCATTCCCTATTAACAATTTAGTGTATTTCTGTGTATCAGAGGGCACATAAATTTTCGTCGATCTAACTGAACCCCTCAAGTAACGGCCAACGGATAAATATTTGTACTGCCGGTCGTCTCTCTGCAGTTTCCTGCGCGTGGATCGACACTGTTTGGTGAACGATGGCAGCGATTTTTACCGCGAACTAGTCAAAACTGACGAACAGGAGGAAAAATTTATGACCAACATCGACCCCGTACGGAAGCTCCTCGAGAACGGGAGCAGCGTGATGAAGGTTTTTTCCGGTCTGAAGGCACGCTACGACATTACACATACAGAGAACGAACTATTTGACGTTTTAAGCGGCGATTACGAAGATCAAGAACTTCTCAAGAACTATGGCGTTTCAGAGCTTCACAAAACCTACGAGGATTTTCAAGTCGTCGAAGATGATGAAGCTGTCTGGAGTCATCGGAGTATCGACGACACCATCGATGTGAGAAGTTGTCCCGCAATGGATGTTTGCCTACTCGTTGATGATTTCGACAACCCTATCGGATTTGCGTCTAAAGACAACTGCTGCGCACTAGTGAACAACGGTAAAGGTATGCGCCTGTATAGGGTTGTGCACGTGGGTGGGAGGCAGAAGACGAGACTATTCTCTGTGACATTGCAAAGCTTGGGTAGATCCCAGCCGCTCAGCTGAGCGCGTTCGCTCACGGGTGTTGTGCGTTTTCGTCTACTACGAATCTGCGATAGCGTAATTCATGTGGATAAACACTGGTGGAAGCTTTGCCACCCATGGCTCATCTTCCATCTTACAATCATCTTCCATCGCTTGACAACGCTAGGCAGCATAGATTTGTATGAAAATTCAATCGTCTTCCCATTACCCTACAGGTCTACGTCGAGCAGTTGCGGTGGCCATCGTCGACTCGAAACGGAACATGCTGTGCATGATGAGGTGATTCAAATTTTGAAACTTAGCGTCTCCGTACGGTGCAATCAGACACTTAGAAAAAGAACCGCTTCCACAACTCATATACCCGGATTTCACGTTTGTCGACAGTGGTCTAGGTGGTATCAATGAACCTCAACTGCTGTTTTGTCATCGTTGTTGTTAACGAATATGACAAACGTACACGAATAGCAATATGACATGGGCTAGGATTTAACAAACCAAGTGCCGACACATGTAGTTGACGACTGGCAATCGACTACGTGACGACCAGGTTTGCTATAACACAGTGATTTAGTTTCTCAGTGTTTTTCAAGTTTCGTCGCTCGCACACCCGCTCTAAGACACGGTTTACCTCGTGTTTACGTGTTCGTTCGTTAGATCGTGCAAACCAGTTTATCGTCACATGTCGCGCACACACACCCGTCGCTCTTGAACGAATAACACCTTGACCTATGTCTAACTAACACGTTTTTCGTATCCGTAATTCTCGCATACACCTGATTGCGCATCCTTCGTTCGTCATCCGTACCGGCATATTATCGTCGCGCGGGCTCGGGTCATCGTTGTCGGTATCATATCGCGGTGCTAATCAGCGCTCCCGATGGGAATCGCCCCGGTTTGTTAGGTTTTCCAGGCTTTGTACACCACTTCCTTTCGGTAGGCGCTTTGGTGAATGGCCCCTTCGCTGGAGCAGTCTACGCGGCGAAGCAGACACTCCTTTCGGAATTACGACTCACAGATAAACAGGTACACGCAGGTACAGAGGTTTGAGACGCATTAATGATGAATGGGTGAAGAGTGTATCCTATGCTATATAAGAAATAAGCACAAATACAGAATTGGACTCCCGGTCTCCAAACCTGTTGGATGGACGTTTTGCAGAGTGGAGTTTGGCGGCTAGTGGGGTGCTAGCTTCAAGCTAGCACCTGGTCTCAAATATTTCTTTTTTCAAATAAATTTCTTTTTTCAGATTAAGATAAACGAAACAGTTTCTAGTGATACGAAGTCAAATCCTACCACCGGTAGGAGCGCGAAAATGATGATGTATAAGATGTTAATAAATACAGTAATGTAAACAGCTGTCTGTAGAGCAGCAACATGGTCAACACAACGGCACTTGAAGCAGTTAAAATTGAGTAACAGAAAATGAATAAACAGTGACACCACAGATTATTCATTCACACAAAGTAGCCACTTTGGATGACATGAAACGGGAGAAATCAGGATCATCTAAACAGGGGAGAAAAACGCAAAATATGTTGTCAAACTTTAGTAGCAAGCAAAAATCTAAAGATCATTTCATTTAATGAAGTGTAGAGTAAATAGCCAGTGCCAGAATCATTTGTAGGACAAGCGGCTGAACATAAACTAAATACAGCCCAAGGGCATACAATAGCAATTCCCATGGTGGTAAATATCTGTGATTTCTTATTGGACTCGTATGGTTTTTCATATTACGCAGAATATCAATATAGAACAAACGTAACCAAGTGGTGATCGAAAAGTCACTGCATGCTTAAAAACATCGCTGACTGCTGAAGATTTTTTTCAATTCTCTACGTTGACACGCTGACGTTTTATCAATTTATCGGCCACTGAACGATGATGGTTCGCAGTGGAGTGCGACCAACGCGAATGCTCTGTGATTCATTCGGCTGAGGGTGTTTACCGTTGGACCGCTTTCGTTTCCTATTACAGCTTCCAAGTGACATGTTTTTGCATTTCGGCCGCTTCAAATTCAAAATGGAATCGAGTGAGTCGGAATTCGAGAATCAACTCGTCCACTTGGTCGTGGCGTTCACGAAGGAGCCTGTTGATTTCCAACCCAACCAAGCTAACATGCAGGCGGAGTGGTTCACTCTGGGCCAATTAAAGTCATTCTATGGTGGGTGAGTTGTTTCGTCGCTCCGAGAGAATGATCTGAGATGAAACAGACACAACTGTGATGCCTTTCCAATGAAGGCCAAAGGAAGGATGGCAGAATTAATTTCTTAAATCGCTTCTATTTGAATCGCTAGGAAGAACGATCGTGATGTAGTTCTGTATGTGGGAAATTTTTTTTACATTCACATACCTGTTCGGTACGTTTCGTAGAAGGCGGTGATAAATTAAAATGATGTGTTGCATCAGCGATACGACAGCTCAACGCTTTCACGGATTATATGCATGAGAGATGCAACGAAATGCCGCGTTTTTATCGCAAATATTCGTATTATCTAATTTTGTCAATCCTTTATCATCACTTGATACAGTGGCCAACTTGTTATAGAATACTGAGTAGATAGGTCAGCCGTAAGTCCGTGAAAAACTTAAAATTCGCCGAGATCTGACTTACGATCTCTATGCGATTGTGTCTACGGCGACCTTTCTCGTTTCAGAGCGATCTCCAGATGCGATGGTGCCGTTCTTTCGCGTGCTATACGAACAACAATATCTACATATGTTGATGACTGACTGCGTGATTGAAAACAAGCCAAATTCACGACTTATTATTGATCTGAATAACCCTCCGCCGATGGGAACGTTCGCTGTGAACGACGCTCCGCCGGACGACATTTCGCACGAACACATCCTTGAAGAACCTGAGTCTAAGCACTATGCCACCCTGCCTGCATCCTTCCCTGAGGAAGAGATTTTTGCAGAAGCTCCATTTGAGGAAGCGGAAAACTTGGATAGGGCTTACTAAGAAAGAAGTTTCCTTGGAAACTTCCCGTACCCCATAAGCTTGCTACGTCGATCCAGAGAACGAGTGTGGTTCCGATTGCCATCAACATATACGATGACGTTTAAGACACATAGAATGTACGTTAAGATTGGTTCCGTGTATTGATAAAACGCTTTATAATCACGAAACATGAATGGCTATATGGCGAAAAGTTTATTATAGGTTATGCTTGCGCACGTCACGTAACCACTGTATCAACCAGTTCGGTGACGAGTGGGACCATCCTGCATTTGAACATCGAAGAACCCGTCATAGGTTTCACTTAGTTGAGCGTTTTAAGGCTGCATAGCAGATTGTAGGCCATTGAGGTATTGTTAGTGCTAAACTTGTTTCTGAAATAGTTGAAGGGGTCTATATGGGTGATGTTATAACAAACTAAGTGTAAATGCTTGATCCTAGGCTACTGCTCGAAGTACCAGCAACTTCTACATGGAGTATCAAACAACATTTCTGGTGCGTAGTCTATGGAGGACCATTTTCATTAGCTTTACGTCCAATGCTGCTTGGACTACTGTGTAAAAATGGTCTCAGAAGTTCACGTGGCGTGGGTTTTAACGCTGTTAGGCGGTGAATGTTCTCACCAAAACAAATCAAATGAATTGGCATTGCTGCAAAGAGGTCCGTGTATTTCAAGTCACATTACACTAATTTCATACCAGAACGTCACCTGAATTACGAATACTAGGTTTCTATGAAAACGCGGATTGCCCTGCTCATCGACCGTGCGGTTTTCGATAAACGCTATGAATTCTTCGTAACAACCCCACAGAAGTTGCTCGCCTCTCAATACGGCGTTTCAACCTTATACCCGCATTTATAATTTGTTTCCTTGACATGTCCATCCGGTTATGACATTCGCTCGACCTCGCAATGTTGATTGTGTATTCAGCATTCGAATGGTGGCTATCCAAACTATGACTTCAGAAGTTTCATTCAGGCTGGCACTTTGCTTCGCATGATAGAATCACCTTTTTTAATACCGATTCCATCTATTCTCATCTATCTCATCTATCTCTCTATCTCATATCTCATACGAGTAGCACTCACTATTATGGGTAGTTGCCTCGAGACGCTACAACGATGCCCAGGCCTCGAGAAATGAAAACGTATCTAATCGACGTCATGCAAAAAAGTCATTGATATGAGCGTCCGTATGCCTGCCACTAGATATGTCCCGTGGTAGGGATACGAAATGACAGATTTTGTCGTGATGTCGAGTTCGGTGGCTTGGTGCATTCGTATGCGCCTTGCGACTGGAGGAGACACGTAGGTGCACGGGTTCGATCCCCGCCGGTGCACATTTGTTTATAAATCAGATCCGTCTTACGAAGTAATGCAAAAACTGCTACCGTGGACGTTAAATGTTGGCTGATGGTCAGCTTTATGCAAAAACTGCTACCGTGGACGTTAAATGTTGGCTGATGGTCAGCTCTTAAAAAGATAAAATAGACTGGAGGAGACACGTAGATGCACGGGTTCGATCCCCGCCGGTGCACATTTACATTTATATGGGGTCCGTCTTACGAAGTAATGCGAAACTGCTACCGTGGACGTTAAATGTTGGCTTATGGTCAGCCTTAAAAAATAAAAAAAAATTGTGTAGTGATGGGCCACAGTGTAAAAAGCCCATAAGGCGCCTGCAGGTAACGACACAGCAATCAAGTGGTTCGTTTGTCATTGGTTCCGTTAAATAGAAAGAACACCTGGAGCTAAACACCAACGATTAGAAATGTTACTTTAAAATGTTTTGTTCAATGGAACATGGTTCACCGATAATACCGAGCTTGCACCACAACCATTAATGGCTATACAAACAGAACTCAAAAGAACTCAAAACAACATTTCTAACATTTAGGTCCCCGTTTTTTCTCATTTATATGCCCACCGTTGCTTTCACTCCGTTAGACCTGGTCTAAATGTACTGCACGTCTTTACAACAATTCCAGAGATCTTTGGCATAACGTGGCCTGTGTGGCCGTTATTTGCTCTATTTGAATAAAGTTCAATTTTCGCGCGCATCGGTTAGTCGTACGATGTTCCAAGATGGCGGCGCCCATTGGTGCCCTTTTCTTCGCGCCAGGCCAGAGGAATGAGTTGTGGACGGGAGAGGTTCATACATTGCTTACATACAGAGATTTACGGTACTTAGGTCACCTGATAATTGGACCCTTTTTTCTGGCAACTAGATTGAGACCCTAAATTTTACAGACAAATAATCAGTTCCAGCCACGCAGACGATCAGTGCATCGCTTTAACTCTGGCACAACGCCACCAGGCGTTCGACTGTAAAAAACGTCGAAACGCATCGTTAGAAATCTGCGTGGTATCTTCGTCAGTGGTCCGGCTCGTTCACTACCGAGACGCCTGTTCGTCGCTTTGTAGAGCTCGAAAAACCGAAATGTGTAGTGACGTCGTTTGTTTGCGTTAGACCTCGTCCGTGGCAATAATAGTACGAGACGGGAGCGAAATCTGTTACCGGGTCTGTGTGCATCTTGGTCGTCTGCAGGTGAATGTGTATTCCTCAATCTTTACAGCGTCATTTCTCAATCAGCCATTTTCTCCCACTGGCTCGGCCATCAGCTATCACACGAGCGCTAGACGATATCCGACATCAGTTAGAATCCGGTAACTAGCAAGCGTTCTACAGCCCGTTATCTTCTTGCTAGTGTTTCCGACTTGTTCTCGTTCGCTCACGCAACCTCTCTCTCTTTGTCTCCCTCAGTTTCGTTTGTTTGTTAACTGGTGAAAACCTATATTTGCCAGCGACGCCGGGTAACCGTTCGACGGCCGGGTCAGGACTTCCTCTCGACTGGTGACGTCGTACTGGTCGTTCAGCTGTGCGTAGTCAACGACTGGTCGTTGGGGCGCGGCAGCATGAGCATGACGTTGGTCCAGCTCCTCTTCCCCGGGGTGGCCCTCCGATCTGCTGCCCACAGTCTTCTCCGCTTTCTGTCGCCGTATTCGCCACCGGGCTGTCATCTCTTCGCTTCGGCAATGCGCCCTTTCCCGTTCGACCCGAAAATTCGGCAAATGCCAGTGGATAGGGAACTGCCGACCCTTTGAGCCAACACTTTTGTGACACCCCGGGGTTCCTCGCGTAATCGTCTGTAAAGCAATGTGCTTGCTGTCTGATGTCGGCCCATTGATCGGAGTTGTAGACTTGTATTCCGGCCTGTTCTACTCCGTCTGGCCGTGTTCGACGATTCGGCGACGTCTGATACATGCGACAGGGCCCTAACAAAACTTCAAAGCCATCGACAAAAAAGTGGAACAAGAGAAAGTCTGGAGCCAGTCGCTGACGCAGCGGCTGTTCGCGGTGGTTAGAACTTGTAGATATCATTCACGTCTGTCTAGAATCTAGATAATAACTAGTCTGCAGCCATATTGTGTGTGCTTCCAAATTTGATTGTGTGTCTGGCATTTCTGTCGTGACATTGTTTCATGCAAGTTTGTGGCGACGGCTGTAAAACAAATTCAAAATTAATTAGATGTCGAGTTAATCCATGTTTTACGAGTAGGTAGCTAGGTTTTTTGTAATCCTATCTAGCTACGTGTCATCCAGTTATAGCATCGAACAGTCGGCGAATCTAATACAATAGACATTGGTCATATTTTGCCGTATTAACCACACGTTACCCTAATGGGATCAACTGATATGTACTCTTTCCTGGCAGTGCATCGCTTCTGTCTCCTCTGAGACCATGAATCGCGCCACAGGTCACTTTGCCAGCCTGGTTCGGCATCATCTTTTTCGAAGATCCGTATCGGAGGAAGCCTTGCGCATTGCTACAACTTCGCACTCACACCATCCGTTTGCGTATGTGTTCTTTCCTTTTTGAGCCTGCTCTCTTCTTCGGCACAGTGTCGCTTTCTAGTGAAATGGAATGTGCTAGGGAGCAATATTCGGTTGCCCGTTTTTAGTACAACTGGTTGATCTAACGAAAGTTGTTACGTATTTGCTACGACAGTTGATAGGCGTGTTGTTGAATTTGACTTTTTCACCCTGTACCTTTTGCGCATCGTTAGTAAAAATAGATAGCGCCATGGTTGGACCAACGTAGTGGAGTTGGTCTGCACGAAGATATTTACCATGATCAAATTAATGTGCAATGAATCCATTAACATATAACATTTGTCTTTAATTAATGGAAAACTATTTTCATTTAAATGTCCTGTCGTCTTGTGACGCGTTTTTTGGCCATGGTCAGTTTGTAGCTTTGCAGAGCCCGCTTTACGTGTAGTTTTGAGTTCCAGAGGGCCGGGTTTCTGGTGCGTTCCCTGAACTATGCCATCCCAGCCTAGGCACTGTGAAACGCACCTAGGCTCGGCGTCTATCGAGTCAGCGCTACCGAACTGCTTATCAATGCCGTGGGCACTCTCGTTGTTCTAATCAAGCACAGTCGACTTCGTCGATAGCGAACATTGCACTCAGTTTCACGACGTCCTCAGTTCCCACGCGCTTAGAGCCCTAATGGCAGGGGTCCATTAGAATTTAAACACATACGTGCCCCTCAAAAAGACGCCTTCATCTTACAGGTCGCCACTTCAGTCCAGACTGGGTCAGTCATCAGTTGCAGCAATGTCAACAGCCGCCGTCTCGGCGCCACCGAGTCCGTTGCATGTCAGCAGAGCGAACGTAGATCTCTCGTCAGCGTACGATGATTCACCGTCGAACATATTCGCTGGTCTTGACCCTGGCCAGATTGCGTTGATGAAGGAAAGCTGCATCGTCGTCGACGAAAACGACCAAGCCATAGGGACGGCCAGCAAGAAGGATTGTCATCTAATGTCCAACATTAATGGAGGTACGTCTCCCAAGCATTGCCCTAGTCGTGGGGTGGTATAGCAGTTGGTCGCTACCTGTTCTCACAAACTCGAATATGGGGATCCTTCCATATCCCGGAAATAGTAAAAACGCTTTGCGGGTGGCAAGAATTTAACCTTGACTCTATCTACCTTTTTTCTTACTTGGCAGGTCTCCTCCATCGAGCATTTTCTGTCTTCCTTTTTAATTCTGCCGGGGAACTGTTAATTCAGCAAAGGTAACTAGCTAGATGGGCTGGCGTCCCACATGGACACTTATATGAGATACTTTTTTTCGTTAGTCGCCCAGTAATAGATGATATGTACATTTGTTGCTGTGTAGCTTTGCACTCCAAAGGGACACTCCTACTAGGGCTGCGTTGTAGTTTGGCGTAGCTCCTCTTGATTTTCGTTGCTTACAGTTAAGTCAAAATTGCTCATTGAGTGTCTCTGTTAGAGGTCGCCGAAACGAGCTAGCCCAGCTTACAATGGCTAACGAAAGATACGCATATCTGCTACGGGACTCAATTGACTGCTCGTATCTGATTTTTTTACACTTGCGCGCACCGTGGCACGTTTTGCGGCCTATGTCTAGGTCTGACGGGAAGATCACCTTTCCTGGCTGTTTCACCAACACATGCTGCTCCCATCCGCTCGCGACGCCATCGGAACTTACCGTTGATCCGGTCGAAGGAGTGAAGCGTGCGGCCCAGCGGCGCATGTTTGTTGAGCTGGGAATTCCGGCAAAAGAGGTGCGACATGATTTTTAAATTTCTATTTTTCTGTTTTCATAAAATGACACGCATTTCACAGCCATCAACTGGAACACGAACCGTATATTTGCTTTTTTTAAATATTATTTCCAATGCATATTAACAAGCCTCAGTTGGTGAGTAAGATAAAAACTCGTGTTTTTCTCGTGACTTTAAATGATATTTTCCGACAAGACCAATTACATATTACTAACAGTAAGCTGACGCTGCGTTACTACAGCTCCCGCTTGAGGCGTTCCACTACGTTACACGTATCAAGTATAAAGCCGCTTCAGATGGACTGTGGGGTGAGCACGAGGTGGACTATATTCTGTTTGTGCAGAAGGACATCAAAGTACTCGAACCAAATCCGAATGAAATTAAGTCGGTTCTCTACCTCTCCAGAAAGGATGTTGACAAATTTGTCGGTGAGTGAACGCGTCGAAATTTAGGCGCACTATAGAATGTACAGACTGCAGCAAGAAGACAGCGGGGAAAACAGGGAGCGATGGCGAATGTCAATTTAATAGTGGCGTAAAAATATTTGGCACACTTGCGGCGGCAACTAGGATATTGAAATCAAGCATGTCTATGAATAGTGGACACAACTCTCAATTCCAATCACTGTCACTATGGTTTAGACTAGAATATCTCCCCGATCGTCATACATCGGCTGAGAAAGCAGATTGTTTTCCTGTCGAGTCCACGTAAAAAACTAAACACTAAATATTAATTAAAAAATAAAACACTTGAGCCTAACGATAGCCCACTGATTTATGCCCGACTCCAGAACAACCGCTTGTAACATGGCGAGTGCATATTTCAATTCGTTTTGATCTTTTCTCGGCGCATGTCGTTACAGACAACCTGGAGAAAACAACCGACAAGCTCACGCCGTGGTTCCGACTCATTCTGGAGACGTCGCTGAAGGAGTGGTGGGACAACCTCGGCCGTATCCACGAGTTCGACTCGCACGATATCATACACAGCCTGAACTAGAAGCCGCCGGTCTGTCAGTTTACGTTCGTTCTGTCATATTGTGACATTCGTCGAAGTCATGCCCATCGCCAATGGCAAGGATACTGGATGACGTTAATTAGTTCGTTGGGGCTGGCACCTATGTTCGGCACAGACGCCTAATTCTTGTTAATAAGAAAATCTTGTTGACGATGCAAAATTGCAGTGTATACGGCCACGCCCGACGATGTGCTTCCATTGACACCGCTTTGTTTTCTGTTTGCTTGGTGGCAATAGGCCATTGTCCAATTTGTGAGCGAAATGCACGCTTGGCAAATTACTTCGATTTTGGCGCTATCTGCTACTGGTAGCCGACACTGTAATTGTATATGCTATGACCGGGGTAGCAAAGAAGCGTCGACCACAGGCCGTCAACGTCTGGACCGACAATACTAACCAGTTCGCTCTAAATTGTGCAAAATCAAACAGTTCAGCCTATTTCGTTGTTTTTCTACCACGGAGCAAAAAATACACCATACAGAGCAAACGATGGTGGTCCGATTATCTTTCACAAAATCTATATGCTACCCTGTGGTGAACTGCTAGTGAAAATGTTACGATAGGTTTTACTTTATAGGGGCTCTGAGTTTCCTGCCAGCACAGCCATTTGCCACTTGGTGGACTACCCTTGAAAAGTGCAGTAAAGAGTGATTGGGCCCTCGTCTTCATGTCACAACTTTACGCGGCGCAAGCTATCAGCGTGACATCCCGCCTTCCCCACCGCGCCCAATTAAGCAGATCTGTTTATGGCTCTGCTCGCAATCGGGCTACAACCACCGAGTTTTTACGCTGAATTCCTTGTGTGGAAGCCGCGACCAACAGCAACCGATAGTTATTATCTATCTTATATATTTTTTCATATTTACAAGAGTATTATTTCTATTATCCGTGAAATGGATTAACGTTCGTTTACGACGTTTCATGACGGTAAATGTTCCTCAATGTTGTGTAACTTACACATCTGACATGTCTTTAGGATATCCGCAGTATATAATCTATCTGTATATTTTAATAGGGTCAAATGCCATTGGCATTAATGACTTTACTGTTCTCTCTCTTTTTTGGCTTATCAGGGCGTTTGACAGAGTCTAGCCTGTTTTCAGGTCAGTTCTTTCAGGCCTATTGCTTACCAGTAAATTCTCAAGTATTTTTTTCGGTAAATTCGGGAAAATTAATCCTATACGTGCTCTTCAACGAGAATGCTAACCACGATCCCGACAGTGTTGTTGACCTAGTTATCAACTCAGTTTACCTGTCCGGTTTCTCTTTTCGAGCCAACGTACACTGTTGAATGTGCGTATTAGTTAGATGGTATGAACCCGTCATATGCATAATAACGGGTTGAAAAGGTTGAAACCACCGTCGTTTTTATCCTGTTTCGTCTTCTGTCTATCGACTATCCGGAGGACGAGTGTGCCATAGTTCACGCTCGGGATTTCGGCTCGACAGATTCAAACAAGTAAAAAATAACGGACGTCGCGTTTTGTCGCGCATTAACAACCAAAGATGACCTTATTTTCTAGAAACACACGAGTGGCTAAAGGTATTTTTGACTAACAGCAGTAAGCACTCTGTGCTTCAAGTAATCAGGACCCGTAGATTTCGATGTTTGTTTTCGCCGTAAAATTCGTTTTTTTCCTTAGTAGTGATAAAACTTTCTAACTCTCGAAAGAATTAATGGTGATTCCTTCTGATTCTACCACTTTTCACCATCATAGATGAATGGCAGCCTTCAAAGTTCGATGAACGTTTTCAGGAGCTATTACGGAGACATTTCGATGTGTTGACGACGTCATCCCAACAGCATCTTGGTCAGCACTGAAGTCGCTGCAATTAATCTAATTTAGACGTCCGCAAAGGTCAATGAAGACTGCTATTCACGACATCGATTCTCAATCGATGCGTGGACACGCATTAAAAAACTGGTTGCGTCATTCCCCCCATGGAAAAACCAATTCAGCTACAAAAAGGACGTTATTGTGTGTACTCAGCAGGTATCTGAATGTCCTTTCGTACGTGGGGACGTTTCAGAGCGCCGTACACTTCAGCTGAGAGAGTTGTAGGCTAAATTTAAAAGACATGCACAGCGATGAAGACATTGTTTATGAAAGTGATGTTGTTTCACAATGTTGTTAAGCTATTTGTGCTCGTACCGATACAAAACCGGTTGTCAAAACGAATCACACTCGCCTGTTCACATATAGTTACTGCCTGTGCGGCAACGCTACTCGGTCTCTCAGACTCCAATAGCTTGTTAACATTATTGCCGTTTTTCGTTTGCTGTCAAGCAGCAAAGAAAAAAAGCTGGCGAAGATTTTAGTCAGCTTTTGAAAGAAAACGAAATACATCATTTCGTTTTTTTTCTGGGTAAAGTCTGCTCTCCTTGGGGTTCAGCAGTGAGTGAAGTCAGTGGCCGGCAATCAGATAGGGTATGTTACCACCGGGTCGTCCTGTCATTGTACTGAAAGGAATTTTTCGGTAACTGAGTTTCTCCCCTCCTCGTTCTAATGCTGCGGCTCAATATTTCTTTGTTGAGTTATATTGATATGAGTGGCACTGTTTGTCTGTTTTAAATGAAAAATGGAATAAAAATGTGGTGTTAATAAAAAAGTGTTTATTGACTGTTTCTCAGGGAGGTAGTTAAAGCGAGCTTGTGTTCTTTTGGGTGCTCACCGAAACACATTTGGGTAACTTCTTTTTACTTGATTCCCTTGTGAAGCTGAAGTAACTACGCTTTGTCTAGAATCATGTTGGCTTTTATTAGATTTTTTCAATAGGTTGTAGGTTAGCACCTGATGCGGTAATTCAAGCATTATTATGAGCTCGTTTAGCACCGAGGCGACATCTAACACTGCCAACGCTTCCAAAACTAATGAATATTCATAAACTGATAATAATAATTGAGTCGACAAGGGCTGGCTGCTCATTTGTACAGAGGTAGAATCGACGGCGGTCCGCATAGCGTGTTTAGCACGGTTCTGAAGGACACAAAACCTCGTGAGCGTTAAGACTGCGTCAGGTTGAGTGTTGTCATTTTATTCTAAATTTATTTCACAAATGTAGTACTTATTCATTGCCACCGATCGACACCTTGACCAGGTGTTTCTCGTTGGTAACAAGACCATCCACATATTCAAAATGTAGATCAGTGACCTAGTAGTTTTAAATGAACTCGTTCTCAACATACGACCTAAACGTTACGAAAACGTGCAGCATCTGTCTGAGCAACGCTGGCATCGATTTTTCAAGTCAATCGAGACATCGCACTCTCTAAATCCACCACTTCCTTACGACACTCTGGCAAGCTTGTACTAGCTAGCTATTGGGCGGCATGTTTAATTCATTAAAGAAAGACAAAAAATAGCTAAACGGAAGCGTCGTCTGGTCTACGTAATTACTGAATTCCAGTAGGGTTCAGTCAAACATGTCGCGCACGTTCAGCGTCGGCTGAACAGCTGAAGCACCTGTCAAGGTCCCACGATTAGAAATTGCGGCTGCACTCGCATCGGCTTTAGCTTTAGGTTGAGTTTGTTAGGCCGTCGTTGTTGATTGTCACACTTGTCATAAAGTCGGTTCTCTCCACAGACATTTTCGATGCAACTTTTTGCGAACATTACTGCAGACCTTCGTGCTTACGTCAAAACTCGTCATGCAGTTTCTTGAGGACTCAAATTACGCGAAGAGCTCAGCGCACAGGATATGACCACCAGAACCCAGTTATAAAATAATGAGTTAAATCCTTGCTGGATTCGAGACTCCTGTTCCAGTGACATGAAATGAGAAATTAACATCGCACTACATCAATGGCGTGCTCTACGCGTTCCGAATTCCTTTATTAAACACGATTGCCGCAGTTTGGCTACCGCAGAGCTTTTAATACTTTATGCATTTTGCGTACAATTGCAAAAGGGCGGGTTTATTGCAAACGACCGTGTTTAAAAATAATTAGCATCAAACTAGTCATCTTTCCAGGGGGAACGAAAGGTCCCGCCGTACCAAGGCGTTCAAAAGTGTACCCGTACAAGGGTGTACCCGTACAAGGGTGTATTCGTCATTTGCGCTTCACTTTCTATATGTAATTCTGTATAGTTAGATACACGCCGTTTGTTCTATAAACCGTGGCTTACAATGTAACTGAAAGGCAACTGAAAGAAGCATCCGCATAGCTTCTGTCTCCTCCACTGCTCTAGAATTAAAGCTGATATGATCACAAGCCCTGCAGCGCCTTGCATCCGATTGTGCAATTTCCGCGACAATGTGGCTTGACGCAGTAAACGTGCGAAGTGCGACTCAATGTCGTTTAAGACTTATTTCTAGATTCAGCTTCAGCACGAAGCGCGCACGTTCCCATCCCTGCTGGTGGCACTCACGTGCAAATGTCTTACGACGTGGTCCTCTTCTTCCTTCACTGTCTCCAACCTTTAAAGGTTTCCGTCTGTTGAGCAGAGTGGCACAACTTCACTGATGCCGAATGCTGCTCATGCGTGTACGAGGTGCTGCGACTTCTTGAAACAATAGTGAGTATTGGTAGGATACACCGCCGTATTGTCTCCTCAAAATCAAACTACGACAATTCCCCCGGATTGCGTTGGTTTGAACGATATCTTTCTAGAGACGTCGACTTGACGCATCTATTTAGCCTTGTGTTGGTGACAACGGTATAGCTACGACATTGCACTCCGCAGTTGGAAGGATTGGACTGCGTGCAGTCGGTTGATCACGCCTTGTGTTTTCGAAATGGTCGCTCGAAAGCACACGGACAGTACTTCCAGCCGCGAGTCGGACAGTATGCAGTCTGCGTGCTGCGGTGAGCTCCATTGCGTTGCCGTAGGCGATGCAAACTCCGGGAAAAAACACCTTCTCAGAGCGTACGAGCGCCTTGACGGCGACAGACAGTCCTCGATGTATATGGAGTACCACACCTGCAAGGTGCGAGATAACTTCCTCTACAAGTTCGTCTTCACTGGGTTTTCCGGTAGGTGCATCAGAGGAGATAACTAAGTACGTCTTCTCACACTAGAATGCGTGGTATTAATTTAGTAGACGGAAACCTAGGGACTTATAAACGATAGGTTTCTTTTATCCAAATGAGAAGTGAGATATCAGAGACTGTGTTTCTACACTTCAGCCTGACCCCGCAGCCATAACAATTGCCACTGTCCATGCCTATCACAATACGATTCATATTGCTGTTATTATTATTCTGATCGTAACGAATAACGGGGTTCAGTGCCCCTGTTGTCGTCGAGTACTAGAAAGTCATTCATTGGATTACGGTAAGCTCACCCAAATTTAGTCAGCTATTAATAAAGCGCGTCAAACCGATCTCATCCACGAGCTGTTGACAAAACAGACCCTGCAACACACATTTCCCTCTATCTATAAACTTCACGTATCATAGTCATGACTTGCACGATAGCATACTCTTCTCATCAACAAAGCAAAAACATGGGACTAACAATGCACTGGCCGATACGCGCCCCGCGCAATCTCAGGCCAGGAGCGGTTTCGTAATTTGCGGCGCGTCTCCTATCTCCGGCCGACGGGAGTCTTTCTCGTCTGCTTCTCGGTGGTCGACATAATGCAATTCACCAACGCGATCACCTCATGGGTTCACGAACTTCGGGAGAACGCGCCCCACTCACCTTTTTTGCTCGTCGGTACCCATTGTGACTTACGGGACGAAGCTGAACGGTTGCCGGCCGAGGGCGAGCGGGGACGTCGAAACTTTGTGTCGCGACGACAGGGCGAAGCGGCGGCGCGGGACCTCAACTGTCACTACGTCGAGTGTTCGTCAACGACCCTGGTAAGCAGCCATACATTCACCAACACCCAGTCGCCTGGCCCGCTGGGCAACGAAGGCTCAATATTCACGTCGGTCGTTGGTGGTATGTGCCCTTCAGGACAGATGCCACTTTAAGCCGAACGAATCTACGGCCAGAACTCCGCCAGATATAGTGCACGCGTATATCGGCATGTTTGTAACATGCCAGAACGAACATGAAAAACACGTCACTCAGCCATGGCCAATTTAAGCGATCGTAATGACATTGGTCAACAGGTGGATAGCTAGGACGAATTTATTATTCGTTTTGTTATTTTCTTTCTCCATTTACGATTATTTACAGGCTGGCATAGAACAAGTGTTCGACGAAGCGATCAGGCTCGCTGTCAAGGGTCCGGTTGCTGAGATGTGTCGTAAAATGTGCCTATTGATGTAGCACAGATACTGGAGGACAAGGAGCCAAGTATGACACCCATAGTGAACGCCTGACCGAACGGGAGTGAAGTTCAGGGGCTGTTCGGACCGATGCTTGTTCGGCCCACCGACTTAACACAGTGTGGACCTGATTCCGTGGAGTACTAACTCAGCTGAAACTTGTGATTTACGTAGTAGCAACGTAGATCGGTCAGCGAATTTGGATCAATCTGGTGTACTGTGCTCCGCATTCAGGCGTGGAGAAGCAAAAAAAAACTAACCGTAAACTACTGACGCCGCCCATACGGGGAAAAGACCGAACAACCCGACAGGGGAAACGGCTGATCGGTTAGCTTCGTAACAAGCTTCGGATTGACGAACAAGAATATCCACGCTTTTGTTGCCGCACTGCACTTTAATAGCCTTCAAGTAACTCTTGCTAATACGAAAGAATCCATTAATGACTGCTGGAATCCATTGCGGGAATCCACTAAAAGTCTGCTGGGCAAGCCAAGGCCTTCCAGCCGTATTAGATCAACGGCATTTGAACAGTCAATAGTTATTTTTTATACGAAATAAGAATACAATGATATAAGTGCAGCAACAGTATGTTCTTAAACGTATTGAGTAAAAAAAAAATGGAAAAGAGATACAACTGATAGCTGTCATATGTGCGACATTTCGGGCTGCCCTGTTTTTTGATTCTTTTATTAATACACGATTATTCCCAAATTGGAGATAATTCATGCTCTGCAGTAGATTATTAGCAGATGTCCAAATAGAAATAGTAGTAAGCGCATAACGCCTATTTCGACTACGAGAGCCACTTTGAGATGCGTCTCACTTGTGTCTCGACTGCTCTCAATGCTATTGAATCTCAGAGGAAAATACGAATTGTATCGCTGACTTCGGTGTGACGTGTTGAGCGTCGATGAATAATTAGCAATCATGGTGGTACGATTAAGGTTGCCTTGTCTAATTTTTATAAATAATATTGATTATTTTTATAGGTGTATTATATTACTATTGCCTGTACTGTTATTATTATGAATCAAGGATACGAGAACCTGCCAGCTGCTCAACGTATCTTTATCAAATGTTCGTTAATCACTGAACAGCAACGGCCATAATAGCTATGTACATTGATGATCACTGCATAGTTACTTTGGGATGCTTGTACAGCTTGTTATTGCGGACTTTGTCAACGACAAACATTAACGGTGCATTGTATGCAGGAAGGGAACTGATAGCCTGGACGGGTAGGTTCCTGCTGATCTGTCAGCGGATACACAATAGTTCTCCCATAAACAAGCTTGTATGTTGTTCATGTTCGATTGAATATCTGATATGTGTAACAAAATAAATAACCTTTAATGTTACTCGTTGGAGGTCTCTATTTTTGCCGCATTCTCCTTAGGAAGCTTAGTCAACTAGACGATCAGCTCCATTCTGGCTTTGTTCTTGCTCTGATGCCTGCGCTACTCTTTGGCAGATAGTAGGCGTGACTGCAAACGAAAACCTGTATCGTATTTTTAGACTAGGAATGAGGGTCTGGACATAGCAGGGAAAATATCCTCGAAAGACGCTTTTTCAGGGCTGACCATCAGCCAGCATTCAATATCTACGGCTCCGTTTTCGCGTTGCTTCGTTAAGACGAGCCCCATACATGTCAATGAAAATAGAGGAATAGATGACTAAAGCCAAGCTAAAACTATTCATCTCAAAAAATTGCCTCCACTCTCGCAGTTTAGCAAATACAATCACTTTATAGGCTCGTTCAGGATAATATCGGCCAGCAAATGTAGCCTCCTGTGACCTATGGTTCTCTTTCTGTCTCTTCGCCAAAAAATGGTCTCGGCTCAGAGCTTAAGCTGTTTCTCGTTTTTTGTCGTGAACATTTTTTCCTTCACCGGCGTTATAAATTGACTTGAATTGTTTACTTTAGCATGCTTCATAAACGCAAGTATCTATCACTATACCTATACTGGACTAAATACAACACTGTGAGTGGATATGCCCCGCAACACAGATTTATTGGCAACGTACGCCGAAATTGTGCCCAGACTATTACCCAGAGTTGACTTAATTCAGTGAAAAGTCATATCGGTATCGGCGATGCTGCATTCACTCCACAGGCGAGTGATCAAATAAAGAAACCAATAACGAGACGGCACCTTTGATCAGATAGCCATTTTGTGCGACGCGGACGATCTATTCGTCCTTTTTTCTCAACGTGAAATAACAGGAGTCATAATTGGTGGCAAGTTCTCGCAACACGCACACAGTGTGGTAGTTTTACTATGATGGCTGACTACCGAAAAAAAAACATGCACCCGATGGTAGGCGAGCGCATAGGTAACTAATAATAATAATATAAGTAATAGCATGCGTGAGTGTCTTGCGTTTTGAAATCTGTTACATACAAACGTCAATAGAGAGCAGCGGCCAATTTTTGTATTCCTTCATAATAGCTGCTAGGATCTTCCACCGCGAGCTACCTCTTCTTCTATTCCATAGGAAAATATACCTAGTCATCTAAAGAATTGCCACCTAGACCGTTCCATTTGACACACGCGTTTGCAGGTCGTGTGTCTCACATTCAGCCGTCGGGTCCAGCGTAGTGGCTCGCTTATCGCAATCGTAAGGTCGGAGCTGTTCTTGTACGGCTCTGCCGGCAATACCGTATCATCGTACCTAGAGGGTGCACACCTACTCGCCATCGACACATGCGTAGGTTTCATCATCAATAGTCGTGTAGACGTGCCCCTCGTTCGCTAGGAACTCGACAGCGTCACGCACCTCACGAGCCTTGAGGCCGTGGGTGGCCAATTTGGCCGTTACCTGTAAACGCAAATGGGTACGTGCAGAGACACTGGTGAAGACGTCTGATACGAAAAGATATGCGATCAACATCGACCACTAACAAGAGCGTAGAATGACACGGCTACTGCCGTAACGGGCCATGCATTCCGAAGATGATATCTGAGAGGCCGAGCTAACGTGACGTGCTTAATTTATCGACTAGATATGCACAAGCGGTTGACCAAAACCGATCAACTAGGTTATTTTGGGAAATTTCGCGTACCTAACTTACTCTGTGGAGATAAAGGAGTCATATTGACGACATACTACAGATATCGCATATAACGGAAACTTGTCAGCAATTTCGAGTGGATCGCTTGCTTACTCTATGGGTTATAGCCTTCAGCTTCGTAGATGCCACTGGTGGCGGGTCTCTGTTGTAGAGACAGCTCTGCACTGCCCTGGCTAGCAAGAATGTCGAACAATGGTGGTTCAACACGTTTATGACAAGAGTGACTGACTACAGTTAATAACAATGCTTTTCTTCGAATGTGATAATGTACCTTCTCGATGTTGATCCCTATGGAGCCACCCTCACGAATAGCGCAATACACCATTTCCTGGTTACGATTCAAACCGTTGACTCCACTTGAACTATTATTGTTGGTAGAAACTGGATTGACAAAACCGCCGGATCCGATGTTTTTAGTTCCATTCAAGGCTGTTTACGACAATGATAGAAAATGAAAATAATAAGTCATATACATATATATATATATATATATATATAGAT
>MNPL01023331.1:37331-58015 GCA_002081605.1 Tropilaelaps mercedesae
ATCAGCCTTAAAAAATATTTTAGATAAATGGACTGTGAACACAGAAAGCGCTAGTTCGCGAATTGGCCAAGCGTTCAGCGCATTACTTCATTATGTAGCGCTTACGAGTTAACCCAGTCATTTACTCTGTGCTCAAGTCTAACGACCAAAACGTTTCTGCTCGTTTTGTCAAAAGCTATGTGCGTCCAAATGTAAATACTTCGTTACGATCAATATGCTAGCATGTTTCAGATAAGCTGTCGAAAGTATAGAAGATGCCAAACCTTATCTGCTTGGTGATTTTCAAAGGACCATTTCTCTCCCGACATCGACTGGATGTCGGCGCATGTGACTGGGGTCAAGTTCTGCGGGCCACGACCGCCACGTTCGCGCTTCTGTAATTTCAACACCACACGTAAAAATGAATTGATAATTGGCTTATCATCTTTCGAGCAACACCTGGGTGAAACACAACTTCTTCCACACGACGGTGCAAATACGCTGGCGGATGAATGCCAGTCGAGGTTGTCTGGGGGATGCTATTTTATTGCACAGGTTATTCTCCACGGTTCAGCAGACAGAGAGAGATCAGGTCAAAATGACTGTTAGACAACTAAACACGAAAGCTTGTTAGCTAACTACAACTTACAAATACCTATTGACACTGCAATTAACCACCTTCCAAATCGTCGAGTGGATGTCGTTACTGGCAACGCACAACGAATCAGCTCGACCGTGGAAATCGGGAGAACCTTCCGTAAAATCTTACCCCATCACTGAATGATGCGTCAGCGTCAAATCCTCCAGCTTCGTACACGTCCATTTTGATATGGGACTATTCTTCCTTTGTCGTTGTTTGTCGAATTTCTGCCAACTGCAATTGTCACGCACCGGTGTACGATAGCCGGTGTTCGCTCTTCCCGCACTCATCTATGAATCGGATCTGTTTAGGCGGGAAACATCATCCGTCTCGCGCCAAATACTAAATGCAGACGATAAGAACTCGCAGATGAGCAAGCCGACTGTTATCGAACATCACTGTTGTAGAAATTTCATACAATCTCAAATGTAACACTAGACACATTATTTTTGTTTTTCCGAAAACTAAAATATTCTAACGGAGATAATAATGCTATGTTAATTTAACCCCGGCTCTAGTTCCTGTCTGCGGGCTAGAAGTAGAATCACTGTTATCAAACAGCCGTATAGCTAGCTCTTAGCTCAGTGGCAGGTCTAGCCTCCAGTGCGCGCATGTACTGGTGGTGGTCATGGTGCATCTGTTATTTTACCTTCGAGAACAGTACAACGCGCACGGGAGTGGGTGAAAGTGGTGCTATAATATACGTGTATATAATCAATGGAAAATAGCCTGCGTAAAGCAGCGTAAGGCCCGCTGCCTAGCTGGTTACTCTGCGCGTTTTATGAGCGTCCAGACTATTCATGTGTGTATCTCTCGGATATCAGTAAGATCGTCATTACGGCCATCGATAGCTTAGAGCTGAAAGAACAATGAGTGTCGACAATGGTAGCGCAGGTGGAGAAGATGATACAACAGCGCCTGCTAACGCAGACACAACGCTCAAACCAAGAACAGCCCATGAAGTACCCTGCTACGAGGGAACGGATCGGGAGATATTCTATACAGTAATATACAAAAAGGTGCGCGAAATTTCATTGCGGGTATAATATTTACGTACGTGTCTATGCATATAGGTATACATAAAGGGACATATTTAAAAAAGGTGAAAAGAAGAAGTTCACAACGGTGCTCGTTGGATGTTTTTCCACTGGTATGCAGGGGACTGCGGCAGTCCGACCAGGATATTTACAAGAAATTAGATTTTCTTTATCTAAAATAGCACCTCTGTCCCCTGATTTGCGATCTATTACTAAATGAGTGCAAATACTCACATAGATGCGTATACAGCTACCAGGTATCTTTGCCAGCGAAGTAAATGCTTATACCCCGTAGGCGTATGATCATGCGTGGAACATGCTAAAAGGTTAAAAGAGTCGATATATGTAACCATAAATGTAAAATATGTGTAACCACTGGATGTTGTGTGTTAGATCTCTTTTGCTAAATGAGAAGAGGCGCGAATGTACCCGCTACAGTAGGATGCAATGTACAAAATTTCCTATTCGTCAGTTCAGATGGCGTGAGTCTTTAAAATGCGAATTTCCGGTAAAAAGTGGCCCGCCCTTTTTTTAAAAACCGTGGCAACTTAACAGCCGGCTTTCCTCACAACGGAATTATTTTCATTTTTAAAAATAACTTTTTTATCAATTGAGAGATGTAGATGTTGCTTAATGTAGGAAATCTAAAATAATTTTCACATGTTGAATAGTGGCGGTACCATCACTTGATCATCGCGCTAAGAATGGGATTTTTCATAAGTTATATTTATCATTTTCTTTCAAGGTCGCGATGTGTTATATAGCCTGCAATTTCAATACATAATTCCGAACGTCGTCAATGGATGAATACGCTGAACTCGCAAACGAACTTGGCTTGTGAGGGTTCTCTAGTTTTAAGTGCCATGGCTATTGTGGCCGGTAGGTTAAAAAAATAGAACGTACGCAGATGATTCAATCCGAACCGGAGAACAAGTTTGTGCACGTTGTAGCACAAACCTTCGTTCTTAATGATTTAGCTGCATGAGAAGCTCTGTCTTTGTGCATTTTCATTGTCCGGCTTTCCGTAAAAGCCTAAGGCCCCTAAAACGCCAGTTCAAAGCCACGGTGTCCGCCATTAACTCTTCCCGCAACCAGCTCACTGAAAGATGAGGGCCGTTTAGCGAGGCGTTCAAAACGCCACCCGTCACTTGACAGGCGGCAATCGGTGTAAAGACGAATCGATTAATAAAAAACCAACTAGTCGTGATGAATATTTATGTGTGGCTTGTCAATAATGAAAACGTTTTACCGCCGTATTTTAAATTTGAATTTCAGCGGGAGCCTGCTCTTCTTCGTAATGTACCACTAGGACCGTGCAGTTACAAATGGAACTCACGTTACCTATCCAACAGTGTCGGATCGAAAAGCGTGAATATTTTAGTGTCGTCCCACGCAAGATTTGACTTCATCAACAAGAACTTCCTCAATCGAACGCTGCCCTTCAACGAGCTGGTACCCACAGTTTATTTTTTCTCGTTTAAGAGAATTCAGGTAGACGAGATTATCATATTTTTAGGAGTAAGTGACACATTGTTATGTAAGAAAACCATACTTGCGTACAACCTTGTTTGCTTTCATTATGCGAACTTCTATATAATGGATGATCCCTTTCTGCATTGAGCAGCTTTCGTGAATGCAACAAGCATGTATGGATGTGTAGAAAGTTTGCTATTTTCTTTCGTTGTTCCGAAATACTATGTTTTTTTGAACAATTGAAATGTACAAATATACACGGCCATTGAGTTCGAGTATGATTATCGAGTACAGTTAAAATGTTTCCACATGAGGAATGGGGAACGCTATAAGAAATCTTCGTGTTCGCAGATAAAACGTTGTTCGGGTATGGGTAAGCACACTGGGGATCACTTTCTTTCGGAACGAGAGTTCTACCAGCTTCGCTCACCTGACGATCGTAGGGATGACTTCTTCAAAACTCACAAGGGTCTTCAGGATGATTTCAAAATGCCAAATTTCATTCCCAAAGAGAAGCTCATATCGACAAGTTTGAAGGTTAACAGCCCCGACGTAATCACATGGACCCAGTACGACGTAAGTGTACGGTATTCATCACACATCTACACGTTTAGGTTTTCAGATGTTATCCGTATTTGTTCACACCATTTTCTTTCCGAGACAACAACCTACGTTTCTATGCTGATACTTACTAGCACACGAAATCCATTCATTAGAGTACTGTTCCTCATTCGCCCCCCGTTCTCGTCCATACCAGGTGATGGATACGGTTTTATGTCAGGTGCAGGGCACCCGTCGCGTCGTCCTCTTCCCGCCCCGTGACTCAGCTAAACTCTACCTTCAGGGAGACAAGTCTCTTGTGCTCGACGTCGACCAGCCGGATTTGATCAAGTTTCCACTGTTTGCATCAGCGCAGCGCTGGGAATGCACGTTATCGCAGCCTGGGGACGTGCTGTTCATCCCGGCCCTCTGGTTCCATGGGTCCGTATGCAAGGACTTCGGGGTGGCCGTGTCATGTCTCTGGCGCCACCTTGACCGGGACCACTACGATCGAAAGGATCCCCTCCACCACAAAAACCCGATGGCCGCCGCGCGTGGCATGGACCTTCTGGCCAAGGCGTTGAAGCAGCTCGAAGTTCTGCCCGACGACTATCGGCACTTTTACTACCGGATGATGATCAATAAAATCAAAGAAAAACTGCCGGATAACACCTAATTACGATAGCGTCATGGACGGCGACGGGAAGTGAGCGATCCTGGCACGAGACAATGATTTCGTCCTGATGGACATTGCTGTTTCGGGTAAATTTGATAAAATAGCCAAAGCGACTAGATTGAGTGGCTCGTTTGGCTAGGGACATTTCTTCACGTTGCGATTTCGTGAATTTGCGATGCGAGGACTTAGCGAGCGACAACACCGATCGAAGTACCGCGGACTTTGTTTACATACATATATATACATACATACAAATCAACTAGTTGGAATTGCTTGCCATGTTGCTACAAAGCAAGTACTACCAACTAAGTGAGGTTTCAGGTGGTAACGCTTCTTGCCGCACACTAACTGATATATCCACTATTTTTTCTCTACAACAGCCATTTTTTCAGCGATTCAGTCGACTTCTGGGCCAAATAGAGGTATGACCTACAGTGGTCGCCTCTTAATGAAAGCTTGATTTTATTAAGAGTTTCATCAGGTGACAATGGTTTACCCTCAATTGTTAACCCATACCTACTTTTTGGAATGGTTGGCACAAAAGATTGGTTAAGTTTCGCCTATCAGATTTGTATGTGTACATACTTTAAGTATTAGGCCCCAATTATAATTCGAAATAGCCGATGGATGAAAGGTAGTGTGTACGTTAATCTACATTCAGCGTGATTTAGTCATAAAAAAATAATACGTTGAACAGTGTCCTATATAAAGCCATAAGACAAAACCTTTTGGCAAAGTGTTCACCCCAAAGTAGCATGCACGTTACAACAAAACATCCCTTACTATATATTTACACAAATGTCTATACACATGTCGCAGCAGTCGCATTTTAGAGCGCATGAAAGATCTCAACATATCAACTTTGCGGGGATATTTACAAAAATGTTGGCTTAGTTGATTCTCTCTGGTCATATGCTCATTTGAGGTATGCTCGCATGCTATAGCAGGAGCAGTTTCTACGTACGAGCTGTAGACATAGCCATGCTGCGCTAAACAGTTAGGGTATTATCCACATACTCGTAGAACATTTGTAGATACTGAGTGGTCATGCAACGGATAGTAGTAAATGCATGGATGCAGCAGTAGTCACTGCAATGTTAGAACACTCTGTAAGCGAAAAGGCCGTATTGACAAGACGAATGTACGATAACTCGTTAGGCCAACTGTGGCGATAGGCCATTCATCATTGTACACTCACATAACCACTGCAATCACATCATTTACTTACTCCTAAATTATACGATTCGGTTTTCCCGAAGTAATACACGACTATTTTACCAATCAGAGGGGTGCGTTAAAAATACCCATTTCATATTAGCCAATCGAATGACGGTGCTTTTATCTGGCTCCAGTATTGTCCTTTCTGCAATGTTCATCACCATAAACTTGTGATGGGTAGGTCGTATGCGTCATAACGGATTTTTGCTCGAGATTCGCAGCCGCGCGTTGCTGACTTCAGAGCAACGTTGAGGAATAGGAAGCGCTCACTGAATTGGCTGACTTCCGTCGAAAGATGCTCACATGCTCATGATTTGATTTCCTGTCACACCACAACACCGATATTGGGTAACTTGCCGTAGCGGAAGCACTCTAATTAGCAGACCTTTGTTAGCAGTTTGTTTCGTCAGCCAAACAAGACCCAATCAGAGAACAAGCTGAGAAAAGATAGAAGGCAGCACTTTATCGAAGCGGTTCTTTTACGATAATGCTGCCCAGCGTAACGCAACGCTCCTTTATGACAAACGCTTCCGCGATTCATAATTCGAGTATATCCGTTTAGAGACGAGTGATTGTCAGTCTGTACGTACGCATGTACAAGGAGTGTATACTGTGTCCAAGTGTGTTTGTATGTTTGAAAAAGGTTTTTACTTTGTGCGTGAAGATGTATGTACATACATATATATGTGTATACACAAGTGTAATGCTTTTGTGAATATATTTTCCATAGTCCATATGTGAGAGTGTTGTGATCTGATGTGATTGATCTCATCGATAACTGCTGAAGCACACAAATATTGTGATGTAAAACAGAAAAAGCAATGAACGCTTACAAACGCCCAATCATAGTTCACTAACGACGTGTACGTCTGAGCATAATGCCGTCATGGCTACCAAGTCGTAGATTGTCTATGGATAGCTGTAGACGCAGCACATGTTGTCTATCTCGTAATGGGAACATGTAATGCTGATGCCAATTATTCATCGTCGGTTGAGGACCAGTGACCATTACCACTGTTTTTACTTCTTGCTGTTACAATTGGACACGCATTGTGCTGGAAAATTCCAGCACAAATGCAACAAATGGTCCATCGAATAAAAACAGGGGAATTCCTCTGAAATATCAGTTAACGTCAAGCCGAAAGACGGCTCCAAATTTTCGATTCGGCATTCTCGACGGGGTCTGTTTCTCAGCCTGCGAAACGAGTCTATGATGTAACAACGACGAGACTGCCAACGATGTCGGTAGTAACCGAAAAACGATGAGAGCGTTCCTCTCTCTTTGCTGCTATCAAATTTTTTGGGTTAACAGATCGCTAAGGCTAATCGCCGAAAGCTTTGCGCTGGCGGAATTCGTTGAGGCAGATCCGAGTCATCGGTCGTAGTCGATGTAGTCGCGCACGCGGTGAGCGAAAGGAGAAGCTGTCGCGTAGTGTTGTAACGTTATAGTTCCGTCCGAGTTTCGAGGTCGGTGAACTGAATCAATCAGCAGTTCGCCATTCGATTGAGCATCGATGGCTGGTTGGTGGCCGGGGGTGGGTCGGTGGAGGGCTGAAGGGGCGAGAGCATGTGTAAGTGCCGTGAAATGTTTAGATGCGTCTGTCTTCCACAGGCCCGCAAATACCAGCAGTAGGCTGGTACACAGGCACACACGCAGACACCCATATGCTCTGCAGGCTGAGTCCCATAAAAAAAACTGACTTAACTAATTGGAGTACTAAAAAAGTATACGTAGAAAAAAGGTAGTTCACCTTCGGCCGAAACGCAATAAACGTTTTTAGCTCAACGGTGTCTTTTTCTTCTATCTAGCAAGCGGTTACAAAAACCTCGTCTGCAGCTACTACAGAGCTAAACGTAGCAGATGCAGTAAATTTATTGGTTTTATGGACAGTAGATGATGATTGTATGTCGAACTAGACTATAATTAGATGCGCGGGTTCGATCCTCGTCGTACCACATAGAGTCCGTCTTACAAAGTGATGCGAAAAGCGGTACCCTGCAGATTAAATATTGGTTGATGGTTTGCCCAAAATACATAAATATATAATCGTATTGTCTATGTTTAGCGACTTGCCTAATAGCAAACTTTACTTTCTTTAAAATTTTATTACAAATGAGTGGCTTAACCAGAGTAATTAATCAATTATATGCAAAGGTGCTCCCAGCTATCGGGGGAAAGATATGTTTTTATCATGCATGATAAAGCTAAACGTATCTCTATTTCTAGAGGCCCAATAATTCAAGCAGTCGTCAGCGCATCCTGACGGTGATCCATTGACTTGGAGAAGATGGAAACCCGTATTGAAAAAGATCGACGCTCAGTATCGTCAGTTCCTGTATGCCTAACCTAGACATTTCTAAAGGTCGTAAGAGAAACTCTCAGAGAATAGCTCAACTGAAAATGGACATGAACTACAAAACAACTCATACGGATTTTACTATGCTCAGTACTTTATTAACAGAAGTAGGTCGACATAAGATGAAATCCTCGTGCCTTCTTCCCTTCGTTTGCATTTGCCATCAATTCCGAGTCACCTACGCTTTATCGCATTGTTTAGCCTATATATCTCTGTATAATTCTCTATACATCACTACTTTTGACCAACTCGGGTCCGCTTGTTCCAGGCAAAATTTTGGCCGTAGTTCTTCTTTGGAGGCCGTACAGGGGCAGGATCCTCTACAAAGTAGTTCCATCCATTCTTCTCGCAGAAAGTGATTGCCTGTTCTTTTGTTTGGAACTGGGTATTCCTGCAATATTTTCGTGTCATTGTTTATTTTACTCTTTAACATCATTAAATTGTGCACAGTCCTCTGAGACATGTAAATTCAATGTCATAAGCGCTACACATGGTATAGTTTTCCGCTATGGTATGCTGAAATGAACTAGATAACTTGACAACTCATCGACATGATATGTCTAACTCAAATTTGTTGTAAGTAGATGGTGTTTAATGACACCGACGTTGTGACACGTGAGCCGGGTCTGTACATACTCTGATCTGTATTTTGTATGCATACGATGCGCGTACACATGTGGTAAGGAGAAAATTTTGATTTTGGGAACAACTTCAAACGGGATGCTTACATGTTAGATAGAGGATCGCCTGTAGAGGTCCACCCCATAAGGTTGTTCGTCCATCTATTCCGATTTTCAAACTCAATCTGCCATTTGTGGGTGTTGGCCGTTCCGGACTGCATTGCGTTTCTCGTGGGCACGAAAATACGCACCATCCTAAACCAAGCGAGTAATGTTAAGCAAATGTATGATGTTTCTTAGTTTGCTACGGATCGAGTGATCATAACGTCCTAACCTATCCGAACGTTTACACTAGTTTTGTTTTCATGCTAAAAACGGCGGCAGAACTGCAGTCGACCAGTCTATACCTTCTGGCTCGATATAATGAGGAAACTATCTTTCTGCACTGCCCCTGTCTGACTTAACGGCAAAAGCGACGCGAAGATCTTTTTAAATCACGACTTTTTAATCATACATTATAAATTTAATCGTTTTCTTTCCATTTTATACACATTAGTAGTACTGGTATTTCTAGTATGACAGAAGTTGGGAGTTGACACTGTAGTTAAGGAGACTGAAGCCCTGTTTTGCCCCCCAATCTCCTTCCATAGCGCTCATTTGGCGGAAACTTCAAATGTACTCGAGAGATTAGATCGTATCCGCTTTCGGGCCATGGCCACTATAAAACTGATTCCAAGGCTTGAGCGTATCTTGGCATACCTAAGCCCCGGCATACGGTTCAACGTGTCCTATACAGGGCTAAGTTTAAACTCGAATAGCTAGGTAAATAAGCGACGTAAGCCGCGGTTTACCTGTTCTTAATATGTTCTTCTGGTACTCCGCTTAGAGAGGCGATTGGGGTATTGGACTCGACCTCGATTAGCTCATTTTCGTTTCGCGCTGTGCCCAGAAATTCGGTAATTTTGATGGGAGCCGAATCTCGGCCAGCACTTCGGACGCCTGACAGACGGCCGGCGGCCCGCAGCAGCGGGGTTGAAACTCCTGACACGCACAGCTGGAACCCGCACACAGCCATAAATTGGATAATTTCTGACTTTTGTTTGATGCCTTAGGCCAACACCTGCCAACTATACGTCAAGCTATGACCCCTGACAACACCTCAAGTAGTACAAATCGAAAAACATGACCAACCGTATCAAAAACAACATCATTAATTATTTCTTGAGTACAAGTCACACGTCCTATATGCGGCTTTGCTAGATGAGGCTTTGTCAGTCTACTAGCTATCGCCTTCGAATCTTATGATCATCTAAAACCCGAACCCCTGAACTTTCACTTCACTGCTTTCAAGTCTTAATAGCCAACAACCCTTAGATTTGAATCAAGGCTTTTAGAAAAGCTCATGTCGACTTTAGCTTGAAAACAATTAGTCGGTACTTCATATTAAGAAAACGTTTCTCTATAGACACAACGGAAAGCCGCGTCCCTTTATATCGCTACGACCATTAAATGGTGCACTCGACCACCCATCTGCGCAGTAAACAGAGGATCGAACAAGCGATGCTCAAGTTATATTACAGTTAGTAGGACCAGGGCCATTTACCCGACTGTTGGTAACCTAGCACATTACCAGGAGAATATGTGTCACCATTTGTATCTGCACGATTTACCATTTAAGTCCATCATGCGCACTCTCTTAACTCTTCGCTGCTAGCTTTTTTGACGTGTAATCTTTGCTATCCTTATCTTCTTTCAAATAACTGTTTGACCTACCTGTCGCAGCGATGCAGCCATGTTTGTTTGTGTTTTGATTTAATGGTTCGACCCGTTCGTTATACTTGTATTCAATATATATCCAGCTGTGTCGAAGAGACTCTTTACCACCTGACTTTAGTTCAACCGGTCGTAGCTTTCGTGCCTTGAACTGAACCCTTGGGGTACTTTGAAGTAGACCTTCCTTGTTCTGGGCACGGTATAGCTCATTGTGTCGTACCGGAGCCCCCTCGCCCTTCTCTCCTCCACATCGCTCGGTGGTAGCTGCGATTGAGCTCTGCCAGCTGTATCTGTAGACTTTTTGAACCCCACATACTAACCAGAGTACACGAAAATAACAGAGAGAAAGAACGAATGTTAAGCGAGGACGAGCGAGAGAAGAAGACGTAAGGATTCTATCGTGCGCGCTGTGTGGCGCTACTTCGCCGAGCGCCAGTTGCCTAGTTCAGTTGTGACGTGCGGGCGAAGAACGTCATCATTAAAATCTTGTTACGTGAGAATTCCGCCCGGGGTGTATTTGTGCGTTCACAGACGAAGCCGTTCGCGGAGTGGTTAGTTAGGTAGCATCATTGTGCGAACGAGTGCATCCGGCAATCGGCGGTGATTTTTCGATTCTGACGCGGAGGGGCAAGTCGGAGGCGGGCACATTGATTCCATCGAAGTGGTGCTGCTGCTGTTAGGAATGATGACCATGCCGTTCTCGGAGTTACGCCCAACGATGGACTAGATGCGGATGTGAAGGTTCGGCCAGGGCGAGGACCGTGGTCCCGCCGGTAAGCAGATCGTTCTGACGATGTTTAGACGTATGAATCACCAGCCACCGATGTAATTGACACCCTTGAACGGCTACAGCTCACAGGCCGTACGGTGGCCGTCGGGTCGGGAGGACGCCATATGATTGCCAGCTAGCTGAGTTCGATTTAGACAGTTGCCTATATAAGTAATGGATTATTGGACACTCTGGTGTCCAGATCATGCACAGACGACACCTTCAGACGGCAGCATCACCGATCCTGAAGACTGACTGCGGAGAGTCTGCGACGATATACGTGCAGTTCCTTCTGCTATCGGCGACTATAACAGATCCATTTGGAATTCATAGGAATCGAGCTCTACACGAAGTGTAGATGCAGCTCCGTAGGGCAACGTAAGAGGTGCTCAACCTGTTTCGAATATAATGAAAATGAGGTAACACTTCGAGGTAGTATTGCTACGTCTAAATGCTGCTTGTGAAACTTTTTCCGACTAGGATTTCCATCAACTGGATATACTAAAAGACGTCAGCTATTTTCTTCGTTAATGGGATGATGTGCTTACGAATTTCTCTATGCAAAATGGCCCCTGCTCTCACTGGCCATGCCTTAGTCGGCTGTCAACTGAGCAGATAGACTTCTATGGGATGTGCTCATAAATTATCTGCCGATGATACGGAGAATCGTTGAATCCAAAAACGCGCAGCTGAAGGTCGACCGTTCTAGTGTATACGTTTGTGAGTTGGCTTTGCCATAGATGACGTAGGCAGCAAATATGAAATAGCTCCAGTCTCATTGAAGTGAAATGATTCGAACGGAGAAATTACTAAGGGAGTTTCGGTAGCATAATGATCATGCTCAAAGCAATTTATAAACCGTATTTCAATAATAAAAAAGTCCGCGTGTCAATTCTCGTCAGAAAACTACGACTAATTTTCTGCCCGTGAATCAAATGAGTTAGCCTCGACAGTCCTGTTCCGTTTCGGCAGTCGACGATGACACGCAAACATTTGCTGGGTGAATTAATAACTGTTGTTACTGAATATTTTCCTTTTTGCCTGGCGTGGAACAAGAATCCAAAATGTGGGATGAAAACCCCGCTTCAATTTTTTTTTATTTTCAGTGTTCTTTTTTGCGTCTGTTATAAAAAAATAGTTAAGACAACAACGACTTCTACCAGCTGGGCTATGAAAGCACGTCAATCAATTTCTTTTTCCGAACTCTAAGATTTAGCTGTGGTAGAGTCGTCATTAATAACAGGAGATGGTGCGGTGAGTCAGCGACTGGCAAAACCTTCTACCGATGGGTGTTGTAGCAAAAAGGCGCCTTCTGGGTCAGCGCCAGGTAAACTTTGTGAAAGTTTGATTATGCTCTAAAGCAGTGGGTGGCCATTTGTGAGACGTCGTCCGTTTGCAAGCAGCGGAACAATAAAAAATTGGCGATGGTAAGTGGGCCGTCTCACTCACCAAGAGAGGGGGCTCTATGCTTCGGTAATTAAGTAATCACCAATCGTGCGGTCTGGCTTACTTCATCTTTTAAAATACTTGAGTTAATGTGTTTAAAAGACATCTGGGAGGGAAAATTCGAAGTGGAAAATGTTATGATGTCACAAATTTAGTTTGCTTGCTGTCGGAATGCCTTGCTTTAATGAGAAATACAAACACACCTGTCAGCTTTTGTCAAAGTAAGCTCGATTTGCGATACATTTGTCAATAAACACAACTGTGTGCAATTTGTGAATTGTCAATTTTACAGCACCGTGGATCCGTTTGGCGAAAAGATGGACCCGTTGAAAACCTTCGAGAAGCGGTTGTTGTCAGGCAACCTCATCGACACTTCGAAGATTAAAACGAACCGTAAGTATTCATCGTTCTCGGGGTCCATTCCGTCCCAGTAAAGAAACCTGTGTGATCCATAACAGCATATGGTTGTTTCTAAACCATGATCCAAATTTTCTATTTAAACCTCACAACTAGAACGGTTTATCCATGTGCGTACAATGTCACGAGGGAGACTGACGTCGCAGGTTTGAACTCTCGTTTTCGGAGAGGATTAACAGGGCGTGTTAGGACTAGATGGGAAAAGTGGATTTAAAATCTACACACACGTTTATGGGCATCCTCCGCACTTGCAAATACAAGTGAAGTCGCTACCCTCTAGCCAGATAGTAATTTCGTTCTGCTTAATATATAAATAAATGCTTTTTCATAACTGGTATGTCCAGACACGAGGCGTTGTTTATAAGGCATAGTTGAAGACGAACTCTGGTAGAACCTTTGCATTGTCCGTATTTACCGCTAGTGTTTTATAAACGACTTAGCACCATCCCAGAGGATCATAATGTTTAACAGATACTAAATATTCCTATTGCGTATTTGTTCTCGCTTGAACACTCGTCTAAAACACTTGTAATGAAGTGTGATGAAGTTACCTGCTAGTTTTATTAACGTTAAAGTGTTGATGAATTTACAATAGATAATTTTACTGTCAACATAAAATGCTACAACGGCTTATTCAGTGAATCATTATCGGTGACACTTCTAGGTCCAGCGTGGCTTTGCCCCCAGGGGGTTCCGAAGCTGTATCATGACCTGGAGGCAATGGTGACCATGCCCCTTTCTCACTCCACCGCGACCTCTGGTACTTCGGCTGCATCTCCCTTGGACACCGGCCTAGTATACAAACTGCTTTTAGCTTCGGGCCTATCTCAAGCTGTATTGGCTTCTCTATGGGAGCAGTGCTCTCGCACGGCCCCCGGGGTCCTTCTACAGCACGAGTTCTACCAGGCCCTAGCGCTCGTCGCCATCTGTCAGGTACATGAGTACAAATGAGTGGTGATAAAGCCAAGTCTCATCAACAAGATCGCTTTGTGCAATCGTTAACAGATCGGTGGCAGCCGTCTGCGCCGTGGGTTGCGTGGCGCTAGACTTCAGTAGCTGGGTGATTTTTTTTGCACGACATAATGAAAAAACTAATAAACAGGTGCGTTTGCCGGGCGAAATCTGTTTCCCGTCTAACGAGCGTGTCGTTTTTCTGTACGTGGGTATACTCGATTTCAGAAAGGACACCCCCCAAATCCCGCTTTGCTAGTAAATATCCCGCAGGCACCTCTGCCACAGTTCGCTATCGCAGGGTACCCTTTGCCTTTAATAGCTCCAATTATATCTCCGGAAACGCCCGTCGAACGAATGCATCCTTCCATTGCGGGAGGGGTCCCCACGCCGCTGAGAGGAATATCCCTTACGAATTCTGCAGCCGCCGCATCAAGTGTCGCATCGGGTGACCCAGCGCTTCACAATAATTCTGCAATTGCGTCAAGCCTAGATTCTAGCTGTTTGTTAAATGGCGACCAGCCTTACATGTCTATCAAGAACAACTGGACTGTGAGCGGGCCTTCGCTCCCCTCCCAAGACGATAACGTTGCCACGAGTCATTTGCCCATTGTGGGCAAAACGTGTACCTCGCGCACGACAAGCTCAGTATCGCTTAACGAAAAGATGACCAGTGCCTTCAAGCAAGACGAGAAAGTTGTTGATGACGACGATGACGACTTTGGCGAATTTGTCGATTTTCAGTCGGCCCCTGCCGGAGAAACGCAACAGGTTCTTCCCCCCGCCGCCAGAACCGTTGATACCTGCAAGCCGCCAGTGACGGCGCCGTCTCCTGTCGATGAGCGCCTAGCATCGAAGTCAGTGGCAAGCTATGCAACATCAGCGCTCAACGGTAGCTCACTCTTATCATCGGACCTTCTCACATTCAACTCGATAGCCAATGGGAAGCTAACCGACTCCATGGCGGATCCGTTCGTCACGGATGCAGACAACAGTAGCGAAACTAGTAAACACGGCAATCACCACCGGGAACCGCAAGAGAACAGCGGTTTCGTCTCTCTGCCCAAGGCGAAAAGCGCCTCACAGACAAAGACTACTGCATCCTACCCGAGTCCGGCACCACCAACCCTGTTCCCATCCGTTCTACCTTCCCTGTTCGACTCCATATCGGTACAAATGACAGAGGCTGTACAACCACCCACCGAGCCGAATGCCTGGTTACACTTCCCCCTCACGTCGGAGACAACCGCGCTAGATGGCCAACAGCGACAGGCGAAAAAACCAGTACAAACGTCTGAAAAGCCGCCTGAAGTACAAGCATACTCCAGCGCCATCAACGCTCAGTCAGCGGATGCTAAAGGCAGAGCCGCCAGCACAGATGATGACTTCGGCGAGTTTTCCGACTTCCAGAGCGCGCCCAGTGTAGATCCCGGTCTATGCGCGATGTCCATCGAGGTGAATTCTCGCCCCGTAACGGAGCAACACTTGGCCCCGAACACGACGGACAGATATTCCGCGTTCCGCGCTCTGGAGCCCGATCCATCTGAATCTAACGTAGATGACGGAGACAATACGCTGACGATGAACGAGCTTCATTTGACTAACAGTGGCCCATGCGGCGTGGCCCCTACGAACAATTCGGCCCCGGCCGCTGGCTTAGGTCCCCCCAAGGTCGACATTCTCGCCCTGATGAAGCTGCCGACAGTGCCCGCTGTGAGTCTCGACGACGACCTCAGCATCCTGGACTCACTGGCCATCTCCGCCGACGTTGAGGGACACAGCGGTTCGGCGCTGGAACAGTTGCAGGATATTGATCTCGGCTTTGCCGTCGTCAACGGCCCCTTGTCCAATGTCGACGCCGGCATCAGTTCAACGCCGGTGTCGCCTAGTAAATCGGTCGCGTCCGGCGGCAGCATCGGCGAGCCGCGCGGTGACGGCCGACTGTCGCTATTCAATGGCCGAGCCAACTACTCTGAGTGCGGTTCTCTATCGAGCTTCGAGCTTGGACCGAACACCGAGAGCAATGGGTCGTCGCCGACGAAGGGGTCGCTTCTATCACTTGAGCTCAACTCGCCGAAGATGACTCCACCGGAGGAGGCCGCCGATGATGACGACGCCCTGGAGTGGACCGTGAACGGTGCACCCGGACCGGGGGCGGGTGCGGCGGCTCCGAGCGGTTTTGGCATAGACATACCGCCTGAAAATACCAAGTCCCCCGACGAGTTTTGCTGGGCACAGCCGCCGATGTTTCCGCCGCCCGATCCGACGACCGACTTAAACAAGCCATCTGCAGCGCTTCAGGACCTCACCGAAATCTACCTCCAAAACTACCCGGACACGGTGGTTCAGCAAGGGCGGAAGCATCTAACCAAAGAGCAGGTCGCTGAGAACTGGGTGAGGCTCTTGGGTAAAGTTGCCGCCGTTCTCGACACGGCTACGCACATTCTAGGCAGCGATCACAGCGTTCTGGCCGAGGTACTGGCAACGCCCAAGGGCCAAGGGTACGTATCGAGCCTACTAGAGGTCTACAACGTGAGTCAGCAAATCAAGAAAGCCGCTACGCTTTTTGGTGTGGAAGGAATAGCCGGCCCGATGGAGCATGTCGAGGATGCCTGGAGGCGGCAACTCGATGACCTCACTGTCGGCCTAGGTCTGGTAAGTTGGTTTCCGCGGGTGACAGTTTACTGAGAAGAAACGTTTCTATTGCTATAGGTAATACTGTGAACAGCACAGGAGAGCGTTGCTGTCAGCTAGTCTTGAATCTCGATTGGTTATTAATTAGTTGCGAAAAGGCTCCTGTAGATTGTGCATTTAAGTGAGTCAGGCGGTATTCTCATCACTCTTCGGATTTAACTCATATATATATATATATATAGCACAAGGAACTGTTCATTTTATCTTGTTTTCAGAGCGTTATTTGCTTGGATCATCTGCGTTCGCCACTTCAGTCGTCGTTAGACACTTGCGCCGTGTGTTTGCTGCCCTTGGCACTGCGACCACGGCTACTCTTCGGTGACCATGCATATCATGCTACGTGCGCGAACTTTTGGGCGAACGTTCTCGCCGAAGGTCTTCCTTGTCTCAAACTAGATTAAATTAGCTTATGTTATATTTAAAAGGAGCATATGGGAGTTGTACGCCCGCAAACATTCCAAATCGAAAGTCCTCGGGACAATGCCGTTGTTAGATATAGAGTTTCACGTTATACCAGTTTATACGATTCCCGACTGAAGTAACTGTACCCGCTCTGGTCTACGGACGGCCACAGAGAATAACTTTGCACAAGTTTAGCGATGTGTTAAGTAGCTCAAGTTTGCGAAACATTTGGACAGAGAGTGGGGGGATTGCTCGACTTTTGACACCGCAACATGCCCTAATATCGGCTGCTACTCGTTCCCCAACGTTGTTCTGTCCGATTGTAAATACTGCAGCAACAAGTTTGGCAAAGAGATTTAGATCCCGCGACAGGTACACAAGCACACGAACATATACGCTGTATTCTCACTCGAAACTTTACAAGACACTCATCTCACATACAAAGATTCACTACACATTGACACATTCACACACGTACCGGCTCAGGAATTTTAGCCAGCAACGAACATATTGAATGAGATTCACTCCACTACCAGTTAGGTGCGAAAAGTGAAGGCGGTAATGGGACACCACGATGAAAAACCAGACTAGAAAAAACAGAACCTAGACCACAGGATACGACATACCAATCATCACACAGCTCGCATAGAAGCTGGCACCTATAGTAATATAATAATGCCAAAATAGCTCTTCCTTCGTTTTTTCAATAGACCGCCGTTCTCGCAATAGAAGTTTCCGTCCGTCGCGCGGTTGCCCTCGTAAGACGGCTCCGCCAGCGTCCATAGATATGAGAGATAGCAGGCTCACAAATACAGACATGGCTATACGCTGTAAATAGATGATGAAATTAATGAGCATAACCATACTAACAAGGACAGTAACGCGACGTGTAATTGTCGTACTCACGTCTCGATGGCATACCTCAGGGGGTGCGGATAACTACGTTAACTAGCTAGAAACTAGCAATTCGATGGACTGCTATTTTCTAAGCGTACATTTACGGCTATATACGCGACAAGTAGTTCGGGAAAATTCATTTACAAAAAGATGGAATTATGTGACCACAATACGTTTTCTTTTGTGTTACAAGTGATCGGGTACCATGGAAAGACGATTATGAAAAACGCAATGTATATTTTACACATGTCTCGCGTGTATCAGTGTACAGATGTGGAAAACAGATGAGGGCAAAGACATCCGCGGCAATCCGAGGCAACCGCGATGATATGGTTGTCCGAATACCGTTCCAATAAATCTGTGATATTACTCTATACGTGTGGCTCTTTGTTGGGTTGACATGCGATACCCTATTAACCTTTATTTATGTATTTTACGTATTTCTGTATATTTATATAGTCTACTATCGCTATCTCATCACATCAGATTTCATTCTTTTTACGTACGTTTGATATAGCCATTCCAGTTGTCTCTTGTTGATCTTGCTGACGTTTTTGTTGCATCCAGAACACCGACGTGACGTGGAATATAGGCTAGATATCAATGACTAGAACGCAAGAATGTTCTCGAAGTTTTCCCCTTCCCAGATTTTACCGTCCCCGAGGAAAACAGTGTAAAGCACGAACTCCGTGCAGACAGCTTTTATTCGAACAAAGTTATGGTCAATTATGCATTTGAAACCTTAACTAAATTAAAAAGGCACTTTGCAATACAGCTATAAATAAAACGAGAGTGTGTATTTATTTACTTGTTTATGCATTTTTGAAATGAAACATCTTGCCTAAGATAATAGCAGCTACACCAGCACTGTGTTCCGCCGTACACTTTTGCTATTTGGGTTCGGCTTCATTTTTACTCATTTTTGCCGTTATTCGTCATTAAATCCAGCAACCAGCACACCAATCGCATAGAATGCTATCAATTACGAACGTAGTCAGCCTCTCAACCTTTCACTCTCTCTCTCTCGCTCTCAACCTAATTCATATATTTATATTTCTGCATGTAGATATAACTCATTACCGCGATCTCAGTATTTCACACATGTTTCTATATATGTTTGCTAATAATTCCACTTGTATCAGGCGGTATTGTAGATGTTGTGGTTGTTCTTTGTCGGTTTGTCTTTTATATTAAATCAGACATGCCTAAGGGCCAGCTTAATTGACGTTCTCACAGCAATAGTGGCATTAATAATAGTAAAATCTGTAATAACAATAGCAATATCTGTTGCAATAATGCGCACCCACTTTAACCATTTGTATATACAACACAGTACGGTAATACGTTCGCTTCGTTTTATTAGTGTAATGATAATTTATAACTATCGCAGTTATCAATGAATAGCAACTGTTCCCTGTTCTAATGCTTTCCTCCCTTATCTACGACGACCTCAAAGTAAATGTTTAGTCAAAACTTGGTTGTGAGTGGGGGATGGGTGCGACCCACCGAGCCCCATTCTCGACACGTCGAAAACCCCCACCTCTCGTCCAAATCACTCACACAGTTTAGCCCTATCGGTTAAGTCCGCTAAAACAGACGCCGAACGCATCAACTAACACTCGAGTAAACAATCACGGCTGACCCTTGCGCTCTACCGGGTTGGAGCCTGTCGACGTCATCATCGTGATAGCCATCACCGTAACTGCGAAACTCAATGGCCCAGACTCGCGGCCCCTACAAACCTGTGCACATCGGCTGCAAGGCAGCTATTTAATACTCGGTCGTCATAGCCATCGAGATGAGGTTTCGACCATTTCCTGTCCAACATGCACACGACTCGGTGCGCCACAAGTCCCAGAAAGCCGACTGACTACGTCGTGCTTAACTTAGTCCATAATCAAACGAGTTGAATAGCCGTAATAACTAAGTCACCACCATTCTCGTATTGTTTTTCGTTCTTACAGCTTGAGAATATCGAACACAGCTAGATCGAACGAAGCGGGCTGTCCAATTCGGCAGACCCAGGCAGTCATTTGAGCTATTACTATTGCCCGCGGTTGCACCATGTCCTATATGTGAGCCAACTATCCAAGGATATCGTGACGTCGTTTCGAGCCAATATGTACTCGTCTCGACACTTTTCGAGCTTCTCCATGATTACGCAATCGAATCGCAGAGCATGAAGTTCATAGTGCTATCGTCGTGCTGCTGTCGGGTGGGACGCCCCCAGGGCTAATCGACTTCGATCCCTATTGACTCGGCTAGGAGGGAAATATGATAGCTTCCGCCGGTCGTTAAGATATACATGCCCGGGCTTAACCGTTAAACAACAGCAAAAAGCACACCAGACCCGGCATCGATCTTCTAGTCTTCACCGCGCTGCAGACGCTCCACCACGGGGTCGTCATTTACATATATGCGCTTTCGCAGACTCTCCTAACGATAATAGACGTCACGTTACCGGTTGAAACCGCGACGATAGGGTCTACGGTGCTAATCGTAGTTAGCAGAATTCGGAGTGCATACACTTCCGTGTCGAATCGATGCTGTGGCGAATTCGCGGACTGTTTGCCGTCAGAAACTGTTCAGCCGTTGCTTCGAAACCCAGTCCCACTGTAGGTCATTCACTTTTTTACGCACCCCGTTCTTGTTCCTTCCCTCCCCTCCGAAACTGGGTCGATAACCCATCTAACATAAGATACTCCGAAACGTCGGAAGTACTTGGTCGACTTTGCGGCGGTTCCTTGACACCGGCGCGCGCCCATCGGGCCATCACTGTGTTCACTCACATCCAT
>MNPL01023331.1:58580-76900 GCA_002081605.1 Tropilaelaps mercedesae
TACGCTTGTCGTACCACAACGCGTGGCGCCGTGGTACGCTTGTCGTCATGCTCGTCGTACGCTTATGATAATAACATACCGATATCGCCGAGCGTCTATGCACTGCGTCACGTTAATCAATCACCATCTTCACATGTTTACGGAGCAATTCATGAAAAAAACAATGAAAAACCGCCATCCTAGAGTTACTCTCATCGTTCCTAAAACGGGTCTGTGAATGTATCTGTGCATCAGGGCGTAAAAGAAGAAAGTGACTAAGAGAACAACCTCTCTTATTCTAATTCCTATGACTATTTCTTCGTTGATCTACCGCCATTGATCTCGTGCGGGCCATGTAGGCCACATGGGGCAGGTGTCGTTGCCACGCTCGCGGTATATTTTCCTGTTGACGTGCTTGTAGGTTGACGCCGGACGCTAGTCCGCTTCAAAAAATACCATCGACCATATATTGACCCGTCAACAGTTCAGGTCTTCAAATCTCCGGTTGGTCTTTCACTCCTGAGTTGTGTGCGCGGAACGCCTTTGGGCTTCCAAGTAGGAATAGAGAATTTAGCATCGAGTCTCGTATAGTCCAGAGCGGCCGATGTATCTCACCCATTTGATGACGTCGTGATCACTGTAGTTTAATTTCGATTCGAATACCTTAAGGTAACGAACCTTCAGTCCGGAGGGAGCGTAGGACACCTATAAATGATATTGAGAACACACCGATGCTGCGTTTACATGGCTGCATCACGTGTGTTTCTGCTGGATGGACAATTTGAGACTATATTTCTTGTGTGACATATTCTTCTGCTTGGTTAAGGAACTAGAGGCCGGTATGGTTTTTCGCCGCGCTTACCTGATCGATTTTATATAAATATCGGGAGGCCTATTAATAAAATTAGAAAAATTGACACATCCTCCGCGAACATGTACATTCAAAGATTTTCTATGGAGGCTTCAGGGGTGTAGCACTTTTACCAACTGCGTTCCTCGAGAACTTCCTCTCCGAACTTTTTCAATGATACCTTATAAGATAATGTCTGATTTAACCCGCTCGTCACCTTTTTAAGTGCTACGATTAAAGTCAAAAGACAAGGAGGTCAATCGATCGGGCACAAAACGCATATCACAGTGAACGAGCAAAAAACGCGAAACATTCTAGATTCATCGCTTTTGGCCTCTCCATCATGGAAAGGCCGGCGATGCCTAAAACGGCCCGAGACGCAAACTTCTCGCACTTACCTCGAAGTTCATCGAAATGGGTGGGCGGTTCCACTTCTTTTTGGCGGCTTCCGAGTGCAGCAGTTCGACCTCGGCACTAAGCTGCGTCTCCTTCATGCCGGCCATTCGTTTGATTTTCCAGACTATGGCGTTTTCGCTCGACTTGTACTTGGCCTTGCCTTTCATGCAGATCAGCTGCACGCCTGACGTGTTCAGCGGAGTGGGAATACGAACCTCGATCTTCTGCCCAATCACCGACGGTCGGAAATTGCTTTTGAGTACGACCTTCACCTCCATCTTGGTGCGACCTACCTCTCTGACGATTGGTATGACCCGGAACGGGAACGAGATGTCCTTCGTAATTCTATAGCGCATCAACTCGAACTCGCCGTCGGGTGGTATAAACGAAATGGCGTGATCACTCTCGAACTTGCTCAGTTTGACGCACTGATGAAATTGGCAGTCGTCGATGGCAATAGAGCTCTTTGCCGAACGCGACGACGTCGCGCTGGCGTCGTCTAAGGCCTTGGCGCCACCCCCCGACGCGCCGGCCTTCGACTCCATGGTGATCTTGTCGTTAATACCGAACTTGCATTCCGGCATGCCCGAGAGGTAACTCTTCATTATGACCTTCCCGGCCACGTGTGCCGATAGCACTTGACCCTGGGGAGACATAAGAAGGTTTACGTACTCCAGGACATCAAGGAACAGTTCATTGCGCCGATACTTGATGCCCTCCCGTCGCCAGCCGATCTGGCCGGTGACTTGCGACGTTATCTGCGCCTGCTCCTCTTTCGTAGCGCTCTTTACGCCCTGCTGCGTGATAAATGTCTTAAGAATTCCCGTGTCAGTGTTCTGCGGATAGCCGAAGTCGAGAATCTCGTCGAGCAGCTCGTAGATGAGGACGAAGTTGTTCTTGACGTTTTCCTCGCTGAGCTTGCCAAAATAGCTCTGCATTACCTCGCACATCTTGAGGAGGAACTCGAACACCATGCCGGCGTTGACATTCTGCTTCGTGACAGCTGCTAACCAGATATTGGCCCGCTTGATGTGGAAAAACGATGTACGTGCTATGTTCGTCACGGGCGAGCGGACCTGCTGACGTGCGTGGATCACATTCACTCGAAAGGCGTCGACGGCATTGCGGCCAATGTCGTCGCGGTACACCCTCGAGATTAGCACCTCGCCCTTATGGTTATAGATGAATAGACCGCCAATCATCTGTAACAAAAATACGTAACGTCGTTATAAGGCTGGTTCGCGTGAAGAATCCGCTCTTTCGACCTGCTAATTTCTCGGTCGATGCTGACATCACTTACGATTGATCCTTCGTCGATTGTCAGTCTGAACTGACTGACAGAGCGACAGAGAGCGATATTCATGCACGTCCCTGCGTGAACTGATGTAAACGGAAAAAGGAGGTGCATACTAACTCACAGGAGCATAAAATTGATTCACTGCGAGCTACCAAACAAAAACACAACCTCGACTGCTCTTCTATAGGTAGCTATGAGATGACACGAAGCTATCCAACTTGTTAAATTGGTGTTCGAGTCGAGAATTGCTCGTGCGTGGGTTCCCATATTCCTGATTGACGATATTTGCATCGGTGTGGGTACATGTTACACTGCAATTGCAAACAGCCTAGCCAAATCGTACGGCTTTAATAAACCACTGCGCCCGCCACCATCTTACTACATTCAACTGAGTTTTTCAGCGGAACTGAAGCGAAAGCCCTAAAAATCCGGATAACTCCTGCTACTGACATTTGGCAGACACTAAACCTCCTTTCTTTCTTTAACTCTTTTTTTGCTACGCCCGCTGACGCAAACGCAACCCGACTTCCAGCCGCCTTCGGGATCTCTATCGAAGTGACAGACGCGTAGGTTAGCTTTCCATTTACCCACGCTAGCTATCCTCTTGGTTAGGTGCTGACTGTGTTTTCTAGCGCAGCTCAGAGGTGCACGGTAACGCCCCCCGAATGCTTCGACGAGCTGGCCACGACCACAATGGGAGTATTTCAAGCGATCGCCGTAAGTTTCGCGCACATCCGCGATGCTCGACCTGGCCGTAAAGCGCATGCACTTATGATTTACGTGCAAAACTACCGGCTATGTCTACAAAGCTATTTCCGCCACCGTCAAACGGTAAACTGATTAAGATAACCCGCGACGCATCACACCTTTGTCCGACCAAAACACCAACGCCGTATAGAACCAATCACATGCGTTGCGTTTGCCGATCACGAATCAGCATTTCATTAACGTAAACTCTATGAATTTTTGCTGAGGTTCACTTGAGGTACGATTCACCCGCATACAAATGCATTGCACAATCGCCATTCGGTATATTGTAAAGACGCTCATACGGTTGCACGTTGAGTCGTTGAGAACAACGCTACCAAACACGTGAACCATCTGACAAACGATCGATGATTCACCAATCAGAAAGCCGAAAAAAAGAGATGGGAACAAAGAGAGTATACAGCGGTTTGAGTTGTGCACGAAAAAAGTAAAGAACTCATGGGCCTTCGGGCATATTCATCGACAAGTCACAGGTTCACCAGACATAAATTCCAACATCATGTAACGTCTAGGTGGCCAGAACATACTCTGCGTTGCGTCTAACTGGATTTTCGGCCAACTTCTATCGAGGATGTTCGAAGCGATTCGCCATTTATCTGAGCTCAGCTCAGTGACTGTTCGGCTACACATTCGGGTATATCGGTCTCGGGTTGGTTTTGCCCGTAAAGAAACTACACTTGCGATCGCAACTGTTAGATGGTGGTGAAATGCTGTCGGCAAACAGCAATTGTAGGCACATTCTCTTCAGGCGCACTTTGCTATTTGTTCCGCTATAGTACCGTTGGGTGTACCTTGCTCGTTATATACGGCGATGCTGTTTTCTTTAGCTCAAGATGACATCTCGCGATTTCTTCGTGTTCACCTGTCAAAATTCGACCCCTCAAAATGGCCGATTGCCACAACCATGGCCCCAGTGGACGTCACTCTGTGAACGGTTGAGCTGGGCGATCGCAGCGCCATGGCCGACCGTAATTAACGGTGAAGTGGTCGATTGGTTGATATTAATTTTATTCGGGGGTCTTTACCGATCTAGAAAACAGCCTACACTACCTAAAACACATCAAAAGAATAAGCATAGTAACACAGAAATGAAACAGCGCCATTTAGTGCGATGGATGGCGCTGCTGTCGACCGCAGAGCCGACTCCGTGAACGTCTGCTATCGAAACAGTCTTTTCGTCTGTGACCCCGTCGAGATGGCCGCCGTAAGTTGATCTCCTTGAATTTTCGATATTTTCGGTTGTATTTTTGGCTAAGGTGTCCTGAAAATGTACACCGCAACGTTGCTGTTTCTACCCGGAGTGACATAGTACCATACGCCGTTTCGCACCGCAGAAATATAATAGGAAAAAATAGGTCCCAATAATTGTTTTGCCGCCACGTGGGTGTCTATAAACTCAGCGCAACAATGAGACGTATTTGATACTCACTCTGCGTACGATGTACGCGATGATTTGGGCCTAGAGTCCTGAAGTTCAGCATATCGCTGGGATCATTTATTGAAGTGTATGAATATCGTTGGAGTTTTCTAACCTATCATTCGTGCAGTTTCTTGTGCTGCATGTCGAGAATGTTCGCACGGTAAATTAATCAAGTTGTTTTGCTTATTTTCATGGTTGTCTGCGCTCTTAGGCGAAGCCTGCAAAGAAGAGTTCCAAGAAAGGTGCCAAGAAGGGCCTCAAGAAGGCCGGAATCAAAAAGAAGGGAGGTGTTAAGCGGGGTCACCTGAGATTCGTCGTGGATTGCTCCAACCCTGTCGAAGATAACATCATGAAAATCCTGGATTTCGTAAGTGGTTTGCTCGATTCTTGCTCAGTAGCTCGACTCTGGCGTACGTGAGGCAATGCTTGCGCACCGTCAGACTGGTCGAGAATGCTGACATAGCGAGTAGCCCTCGAAACGCTTTGCGAAGCGCTGATAAATACGTGCTGTACTGAGGTGGATAGAAGCACCATAACACCAGTGAGGTCGAGCAGAATCAAGTTGTAGAGCGAGTCCCGTCGGGCAGCTACGGCTATGAGGAATGACTGATTCGGACAAAACTGAATCAATTGTCTAGACGTCGCTCGGATTTGACCGGCTTTTGTAAACTGATTCGTCTTCGCGGACTGGAGGGCCTCGAGAGCCGGTCTCGTGAAGGGTCCGTGTATGTCCATCTGTCTCTCTATCGGTTTGCACGGGTGTGAACTTGTCTTGAAATTTTGGGGCGTTCAATGGAGCTTAACGATTGAACGGAGTTTTTTTTATAGTGGGAAGCATTACCAGCCGATTTTAAATCGAATTAAGTTCCCCTTGTGCCACTGGACGTACAACTTAAGGGTCTTTGGCTGGAGACTTCAATTTCCAGATTGAGATATCTCCTTTTGAAAAAAACAGACCCGATAGCAATGAGCCCAATTAATCGCCACTTCGGGTCCCAAGCCCGACTTTGGTTTCGTTAGTGGTCAACACCTGGTAAAAGGATGTCATTTTTCTTTCTGCGTGCCGATAAGGTGGCAACGCTTAGGCAACAAAAACAGAATTAATATTCTACAGCCAAGCTAAGTGTCTGATACAACTTAATTCTGCAGGAAAGGTATTTACAGAACCGCATCAAGGTGAACGGAAAAACTCGTAATTTTGGAAACGACGTTTACGTATCCACTGATAGAGTCACGGCAGCATCGAAGATAATTATCGAAGCCCATATACCCTTCTCCAAGAGGTATGTATCACTCGTTGAGAATTGGGCAGCCTTTCGTTAGACAAGCATTCTACTGCGCCACGGTCCTTGACGCCCTCAGGCTCAGAGACAGCCAAATGACTAAATCAAGAGAAGATTGACACCTTTTAGGAAGTCTAACTTGTTTTGCTAGACCTGTTAGGGGCCGTGCATATTGGCCGTAAATGAGGTAAATCTGAAACGGGAATAAAGATCGAACTCTGTGCTGTGATCAAGCCCAGCTCCAATGACTGCCGTTAGAAAGTAAAACGACACTCATTAGCAAGCCTAGGTTATGCGATAACTAAGTTAAGTGTTGATTTATGTGCAACAAAAAAATATCTCATGCCGAGAGTGAGGAAACGAAAATAGATTTTAATAAGGAGGTGCTGTACCAAATGTGTTCTCCTGCGCCACGGTCCTCGGACTCCACAAGTCCAGAGACTGCCTAGAAATCAAATCGGGAGTACAATAACGCTTTCAAGGAAGCCAGCCTTGCTATGACGCAACAGCCGGTGCCGAAATGTGCTGCTACATGTTTACCTCATTGAGTAAGGACTTTTACACTATTGACAATTTTGTTATTCGCATAGAGAGACTTCTGGATATATGCTCTGTCAGCTTAAGAAGTTTGGGTATTCTAGAATTCGTTCATTAGGACTATAGCCTCATGCGCACTATAGTTGAAAGATCATGTGAAAATTGTTGACGTCGTAATAACGTATGTTTGGTGGTCGATGGTTCGTTCAGGTATTTGAAGTACTTGACGAAGAAGTACTTGAAAAAGAACAACCTTCGCGACTGGTTGCGCGTAGTATCTTCCTCAAAGGACGCCTTTGAGCTCCGCTACTACCAGATCAGCAATGAGGACGAGGAGGAAACGGAGGGGTTACCTCGCTGACAGCTCCACAACGATGAGCACCCCCGGAAATGTCAATAAACTGGCAGAGGAAGTTCGTCGAAAAGTTTATGTTTGAGAGATCTTTTGTCAGTACTAACATTTAGGCAGCTTACGTTCTAGGGCCATCGGCTTCTTTCAGATCCAATGGCCCTAGAACAGGGCATTATGGCCAGTAATTTTTAGCGGCGTATTTAAGATTACAATTGACTGCTTTCCGTAGTTAAACGTTCGTTCCTAATTAACGTAACTTTAAAACACATGCATACAGTTGCATCAAAAGTATATTTTAAGCCATTCGCATTTGTGGTATTCAATTTGTATGGAAATACATTTTGATTCGAGCATTATCTAGTCGCATGGGTTCGAGTCCATTCTCTAGATGACATTGTGATCATGTAGTTGGTGCCTAGGGCATCTGTCTCTGTGCCACGCGACACTGAGGCTTGAAGTGAAACCTGCTATTTTGCATTACGTACGAAATCAGACAGAAAACTCCAGGCAACGCCATATTAATTGCCGATTTAATCGTATTTGAAGTAATCCTGAATAGATAAGCGATTTAGTTTAACTATGTAGACAATGTGTTTATTACTACTGCTACGACGATGACAACTACTACTGCTGCTATCAAGTCTAACTACGATTTTCGCCGTATTGCTAAGATATTGAAGAAGTTTGTATCGCTATTCTACGAATAGACGGTAAGTATTCCTGTGACGCGTTTGAAAACTCGTTTGACGTCCTCACTTTGTTGCATACCCAAGCCTAAAGTCGTGCTGTGACGCAAATAGAGGAATAATTCTAGTCGCCTGGTGACATTTTTCGTACTCTGAACCGTGGCATTCGTGTGGCGTCGAGTAGTTTAAGTCCTCTTTTGAACGGAAGGAAATTCGGTTTTTTAATTCAATTAGGCCGCTAACATTTTTTCGGTAAATTGTCCTTCCGGTTTTGCCTTGTCGGTTTTTTACGAATGGACGAACAAAACTGATGATTCTCGACTGTTCGTGCGACGAAACAAACATACCTATACATTTTCCTTAAGAGATTCCATTAAGAGATCACCTAGCCTTATCCTAGTTGTACTAAACCCTTGAAACATACCCCAAGCGCATAAAAGGGACGTCAAGTGTTTGGAAGCATACGGTTTTAAAATTTGGATTTCGCGTTCGCACCGAGTATACGTACTAGCAAAGGTTTCCAATTAAGGTAGTTTCCATTTGAGCAAATGTGCGCATTAGATTGTAAGGAAGCGTCTTACGTTACGTCTTAGAAAACGGTATTCGTGAGATACGTGTATCTCTGTACACGACTTGCCGTGGCAATCGGGACAAATTCATACTGGGAAGCCTATCTCAGCTAAATTGAATCTTCTCTTGCGTTTCAAACCTGAAGTTTTTCCTTTTTTAATAACATAATCATCATGTATGAATAGCGCACCCTGTATGAGCCGCTCTTTGGGAGTTGAGCAGTATTAGGATCTGACCCAACACTCATCTTTACATTTCCGGTGCAGAGTCCTATATGCTGAACAATAAAACATTTAACCGTACGGCATTTAGAAGCGTTTCACTTCTGGCGTCTCATTCAGCCGCACTCTGACCAGATGTCCCTTTCAATTACAATACGTCAATGTTTGTCATAATTGCTTGCCGCGTAATCACTGTTGCCGTACCTTCTGCGAACGTCACCATCGACTGGAGGGGTGTTGCAATATTTCACGTTGACTTACGCCACATTCATGACTCTGTGCAATCTTGACTGAAGTGCACACCGAAGTCTCATTACCGAATTCATCTCTAAATACTGGCAAGAGTGCAGCGCAGCATAACGTCGCCGTTTTTTTTATTTCATCGGGCCCATACAGATCATAGCAGTGCCTTCTAATCAATTGAAACTCTTTAGCTGGGTGCACAGCGTGCACCATAATTATGTTTAGCAACAGAAACACACACAAATAATTAAGTATCGATAGCGCTTTATTTTGATAAATTGTGTAGATGTGCAAGTCAGATACGCACAGACACACACACATGCCACTACCCTACCATTTAACGGCATCGGAGATAGTAGTAGTAGCTTAGTTTATTCTTTTATTATCTTATTATTTTATTATTATTAGTTTATAGTTTATAGTATATATTATTAGTTCATTATTATTATTTAACGGCATCTCCGATGCCGTTAAATGGTAGGGTAGTGGCATGTGTGTGTGTCTGTGCGTATCTGACTTGTCGATCAAACAAGTCTAGCATCGCATCTGCTCTTGCCTCCCATGGGTACGGAGGATCGGGAGGGACCAAAGTCACGCAATGAGGAAAGCTTGGGGAATCTGTGCAAGTGACAGCTCTGAGCAATGCATGCTTTAGCTTCTGTTCGCAACGAGTTGTCTCCGTCGACTAGACCATTCTTTGAACACCTGCGCTTGGCGCTGGGTAGAGTTACATTTAGATCAGAAGACGCTGAGCTTTTATGATAGCTCTTCGCTAGGGTGGTGTTATCAAGACTACTACTAACAACAAGGTGCATTTAGAGATGCAAGTTGGTATAATCGTTTGAAAAGCTCAAGTCTGTTATTTTCCACAGTTGAAGGTAAGCGATTGCGTGAGGACAAGTTCACCCCGAGTTCATGCGAAAGTGCGTTATTATCGTGCGCATATATGCTAAATATGTTGCCATCCGCCTGTTACTTATTGCATGGCAGTTACTTTGTCATGTCCGGTGAGGACGCGCACGATGGAAATAAAAGCGAGAATAAATGCTTCCGTCAGGTAAATTCACGAGAAGCGGCTAGATTAAGGAATACAGGTCGCGACAGGTTGCGTCATGCGGGCAAGCTGCATGTCGTGCTATTTAGTGTGACCAATTGTGCAAAAATCACGCTTTTCTTTCGAGTTTGACATATAACTTCGGTCTTTTGTGGAAGAGAGTTTCACTGTTTCTATTACCCAAACGCAGTGAAAGATATTGGGTTCCCCTGGAAATTAGGCAACAGCCTTGGGTTAGATTCTCATGTAACTCAAGACCGTTAAATAAAAAGTAAAATATAGATTTTTTTTATCTGAGCGTTTTTCGCACTCTCTTCTTATGCCATAACACTCCCAAGATAGCTCGTTAACGGTCGCTAAGGCGATAATTATGGTGAACCGCAGTGGACCATGTGAAATCGATAAATATAGATTAAATGATCCCCTAATAACTACTAGAATTTATAACACATGCGTGTGTTTATAGCTTTTGTTAGGTCGTTGTAAACATATCGTACGGTTTTTACTATTAGCTTACCGGGCATGGCGCTACCCACACTGGAGTGTATACATCGTTCACGGAAGTCCATTGTTTCGAAAGCGTCTTACGTATCTTGTAGAGCTCTCTTTCATAAGGGTAGTGGAATATATCTGCCCAACACGACATCCATCACCTGGAGAAACGCCAGTCCTGTAATAATCGTTCCCGACACCGTAGCGGTAGTAATTTCACGTGTTACACGCTATTTTCGAGTGCTCAGAGTGCGTTTACAGTGAGACGAACAGCTGATGCACATTTTTGAAACAACGCCGACCAGACTTCCTATTCGTTTTTTGTTTACATTTTGTTACATTTTTTGGCGTCGAAGTTATTGCGAATAAAAACTGCCAGGCCGGTGCAAAGTGTTCGTAGAATCGTCGATTCAATCGGATCTAGGCCATTTCCTCGACGGTTCCACTTTTGAGATTCAGAGATAACTCGAATTGCGTTCGATGTGTGATGATGGAATCTTTCTGTGACAGTTAGTCATTATGGTCATACGTAGCTAGGACGTGTGGCCATATTACAGTTGAAGGGGTATTGAGTGCAGCAGTGTGCAGCAAGCACCAAAGACTTTCTCGCGAAACGTTTGACGTCTATGCAGCTAAGTGCCACCGTTCAGCAACTCGTCTCAAGCGTTCGTAGGCATCTCCTACTCCTCCCAGAGTTTTCTCTCATCACCGTCTGAGAACTCTAGCCTTAATAGGAAGTTAGCTATCCGTTCAGCAATTGCCTCTAATGCTCATCCACAAATCTAGATCGAATCGGATGCAAGAAAAAAATAGATCGTCAAGTCGTTTTATTTTTGCCCCAATGCCACGAGACATTGAACACGCGTCTTCAAGTTTCTGCGCTATTTGGCATGACAGCCAACATGTTCCTACAGACTGCTAGAGACACGTTAGATTTTTGTTCATGTTCACCTCTGAGGAGCCCTGAGTCTACTTTATCAGACGTCCACACGTAGATTTATGCATACAGATCTTTGTGCAAATCAATTAATATATTTTAAAAGGTTTCTGCACACTTCTGTTGTAGAGACCAATAAAGACGCTGTTATGATTTGTGAACCATGACGTCTTAGTTAACCTGTATGCTTCTGCAGACTATTTGTATAGTTCAGTGCTGATTAATACCTACATTAACTCACTACAATTTTCCAAAAACCCGATATATATATATATATATATATATATATATATATATATAGGTTCCTTCGACAAAACGATTGATGCACGTTCGATTTAAAATCAAACGTTAATGCAGAAAACGTCACATGTACAACATGAATGCTAAACTTAGTTACCTAATATTATGAATATCTTTCAATACATGAAATAAACTCTGCTGCGCACCAAGCCGTTACATTCTAATCTGGCTACATTGGATTGGAGTTGTTACAAGTCATTAGGAATCTGGCAGCTGTTTGCATAGTTTACTTACCTCTGCATTGTCCGCAATTGCCTTGGAGAATAACTGTAGCTGCTGACGCACGCAACTCGTTATGGTCAACATGCAGTGGTAACGTGTGACACCGAACGCTAACGCGTAACTGCTACGATAACTTTTCCTGCCATAAGAGATAATTTACATACGGTACCCAAAACAACAGAGTGAGATCTATGACTCGACGCCCAAAGCGTGGTCAATACTAGCGTAGTCCATGTGAAGCAATAAAAATCAAACATATTGGTATAATGGCCCACACACCTACTCACGCACACCATTGCTACTGTTATATACTTTCTTGATACGAAACAAGGTTGGTGCTTCGCTTTTTTAGTCGAAAACCCATGCTTGTGCTTTGCCTTTAGCAATGCACCACTTCTGCAAGCTCGAAACACAAATTCATCGTTCATGCTAACACAAGTAGCAAATTATCGTTCAGCAATTGCGAAATTCTGTGAAATCTCATAAAGAAAAACTTGTTCGTTAATTCTCCGAACCGTCAGCTTAGCAGCTCGCGGCTGAACTCGAATTCGAGCATTCGTTAAAAGCAGGCGAGCCAATCTCTATTAGACCGGTACTGAAGTAATAACGATGCCAATCTCCATTAGGCCAGTACTGAAGCGAGAACGATGAAATAGTATTGGGCGCAGTTCGGAATATGGTTTTGTAAATCCGTGAGCGAGTGCCATGAAAATGAACGATGATGAAGACTTATTGGATATCATTATCGACTTAGGTTAGTTAAAACAGTAACTAAATTCTACGGTGCTAAGTATCGATAACAGTCAGGTCCATAATTAAGGAAATTTAATTATATTAGGCCCTGTTCTTCTGGATGACATGATGGTATAGCTTTTAGAGCCTTTTCCGCGCGTTTTTCAATTGTAAAACAAATAATTTGAGTGCGTTTCAAGCTAAGCGCATAATCGAGACGTATGATTAAGAGACAAGCGAGTCAAGCAACAGTTCGTCTTTCGAAGTAATTTCAGGCCGGACGGCGGCCTTGTGCATTAGAACCGGTGAATCCGCTTTTCACCAGCTTTATGCGCAGTTCGATATAGAGCTCTAATTATATAATACGTACAATGAGCCCTCTCATCATGTAGGCCTCTGCAGATCCACAAGTACAATATGCAATGCATCTTAAACTTAACCATCAACTGTATTCATTTGAACCAAGCGCACACTGTCCTACAGGCCACCCTTAAGCTACGAGCTGGATGAGATTAAGCTGAATGATTGGACTCACTAAAGCTGCGAAAAATATCACCGTAGAAAGGATTCGATCTTCATATCCCTCAGCACAGACTGCGGATGACGTGGTGTATCGACTCAGCTGTAGGGTCTCATCTTTGAATCTTTCCCTTTCCGGCTCTCCGGGAGAAAGCCGAGACGACTTATCCAACAGACGTCCCGTTTCGGAATCGGAGCCGGCCTGTGTAAACGAGCGTAGCAACTGCATTAATGCCTAGTGGTACAGGTCTCTACCATATCGCCAAACATATACAGAATACCTGTTAGCTCCTGTATACCGTCTTTTAACGCTATTCGTCTCGACAACTCTACGTGGGAAGCTTGTTTTAGTCAATTTGACTCCGTTGTCAACGTATCTATCCGGCATCTCTCCATTCTCACGCTGTTACAGGCGCATCAACGGGGAACAACCCAACACCTTTTAGGATCCGAGAAAGCACTGGTGACTCTATCCGACAAAAAGTGGTAACACCAGCGGAAAATAGCCGTCTAGACTCTGCAGGACCGATCCCTCCCGCTCAGGGGCAGACAGATCGCCGGAGACGGTTATCCAACTCTCTTCAAGTGCCCTATTTCCGGCCGTCAAGCCGCGGAAAAGGGTTTGATTGAATCTTATCGTCGCCTGCCATACGCTGCCAAAACACCATCTGGTGTAGAGTGGTGCCGCTATAGCTTCAAAATCGTGAAGGGCAATCTCTCAATCGGGTCAAATAAGTTAGCTATTTTTCAGCGTTGCTAGAGAGTTGACAGTACTCGTATGTAGCTGGGTAGAGAACGGAGTTGGTGTCCGACGAAGATGCCCGGCTGAATTTGGGTCGGCTGTTAACGACATTTTTGCCAGCGTCATAGAGTAGCCTGCGCGTAATCCTAGCCCGGATATCGATTTAAAAAATTCACTCATCACTGTGCATCGAGTGGACAGTTGTTGGTCCACGCGTCCAAAAACTGCGAACTTTGTGTGTGTATAGGAGGTACTGCAGTAACCCTTCGAGTAAGCGAATTGAAACGTGGGCGTTCATCCCATTCCAATCCGCCAAGCTACATTCGGACCACTTCGCGGTGAGCGGTAATGCATGTTACTCGGTACTGTGGCAAGTGACTAGACACGAAACGACTGTGGACGTGAGCTCCATTTTGGCAGAGGAAAATAGTGACGACAGCGAAAACGGCAAGTATGTTAGCGCTAGCACTTCCTTACAATTGCTCGTTACCAGATGCTGACGTTTCGGTGTTTAATTGACACTGTTTTGGCCCAGTAATTCGTTCAAGATTTTTCCGGCCCCATCGAGGCCCAGACATGCGATACTGATTCTATTTCGTTAAAAATTAAATAGAAATTCTACTTGTTCAGGAAGAGTGAACACGAAAGTGCGGTCGCTTCATGCACAACACAGGCTGATAACTTGCATGCGTTTCATAGTCCGCCTGCCAGAAACTCAGCGTTTCTTCATCGTTTGTATAATTTTGATGGAATCGGTCGAATTTTTATTAGCCTAACGAAACGGTGTTGCACCTCGACGCGGTTTACCCTGCTTGTTTTCATTGATGCTATTTGCAAACAGTTGGAGTGCAAGTGAACACCTTCGCTGGAAACTGAACACAGTTAAGGTCATCGCAACTGCAGGCAGATTTTTACTATATGGATATAAAGTTAATTTAGTGAATTAACGTATATATATATATATATATATATGTTACGTGCGCAGTCAAATAAATGTTCCACTTGGCATTTTTAAGCAACACTATATCAGCATTTAGTTTAATAAAATAAGCAGTAAAAATGACGGCGCTGGAATAATGTACTTTCTGTTGAATATTCTATGAGAACGATTCCAAAGCCATTATTGTATTTTTTCCAATTCCAAATAGCATGTTGAACTAGCTGCTACGCAATCTAACAATTACCTTCATAATATAGATGCTCAACTCCGTTCATATCATTTTATTTGATTTACTAATTGACTACTGAGTAGGCATCGTTTGCCCGCCCCGTGGAGAGCTTTTTCTCGTAATTACACAGTGTGCAACAGCGTCAAAGTAATATTTTGCACATTTTTCGGTCCGACCTGGAATGGAATTCTGATATGGATTATAAAGGTAGATTGGTTCTGTCAACCGCGCGAAAGTAATACCGTGGTCGTTCACTGTGGGCTGAAAGTCGGCCTTGACAAGGTAGCTCTACTAACCGCATAACGAAATAGGAGTCATGTCTGTCGACGCTCGGCAGCCTCTACAGGTTTTTTCATGTGGGATCCCGAAACCTCGAAAACTTTAAGGACCGCAATAGGAAAAATCTAATGTTAGGGTAAATTCAACAGTATCATGAAGCCACAAATGCTATTCTAACAATAAACATCCTTTATCCTTATAATAGAATGTCTAACATTTAATCGTGTTTTAATATAGTAAATGGCCTTCGTTTACTAATTAAACTTATCTAGTTTCAATGTGTACGAGTGGCCAACCCATGTTCATTACTGTTACCTGGTGCGGGCACCTATGGTTCCACCCGGATCCTATATAGGCCCTTATTGATAGTGGGGTGCTCAAAGAGTCAATGCTGGAAATATGGAGATTCAGTCCCGCTTACTTCTAATCAGATAAAGCTGATCTAAAAAGAAGTCATAGCATTCATGCCGAGTGAAAGTCTGCTGTGCACAACGGAAATTTCTCTGTAGAGAACTACTCAATCGACACAAAACTTTTCATACTTGAAAAGATAGATACATAGTTCCGAGGAACACGTTTGTAGTGCAGTCTTCAAATGATCATGGCATCTGATGGCGATGGTAATGTTCTAGAATAGCAGTCAAATGTAGGGAATCGCTCGAGCAACCTTTCACAATCGAAGGCTGAGTGAAACATGAATTACGTTAGGACAATGCGCGGATACGCGGAACTATCGCGGGAAAACTGAGTTGTTCAAGTCCTCTATTCCACGATACATGTGCATGCTTTACGTGCAATCTAGGGTATGTCACCAATGATAAGACTGCCAATGCATCTCGTCGATTGTTGACACAGTGCGATTTATCGTTGACAAAGTGTGCTTTCAACTACGTTTTCCGACAGTGAAACAAAATTTACCTTGTCATTTTTTCTCTCGTTGCCATAGCGTCCACTCCGCTATCACAGCACCGCAAACCAAGTGAATTATTCTGAGTACGCAACAAAGAGGAGTTATTTAAGCTGTGATTGCGCCAAAGAAATTGATTCTTTGTTTTCTGCCATTTGTTGACTTGTTTGGCAATTTCAGAGCTGCTATCCGGTCAGACGTCTGTGACAGTGCCTGCAGACGCGACATGAACTCCATCATTCACACCAACCAGTGCTGAATATCTGTTTCCTTGTGAAGATAATTCTAGGGTTAGTACCCGATAGCAACTTTTCTATGACCCCCACTTCTTTCCATTCCATCTCCTCTCGTTACAGAAACGCCTGCATGTCTTCGTCAAGCGTCACATACATCTTCGGGGCATTCAATGCGAGTCTAGAGCTTTATCAAACAAAATAAAAGAACGTATAAGTAAAACCGAACTGTCTTGTGCCCGCCTAGACCCAGCGGGAACTACATTCGACGAACAAACATCCAGGCTCCCGTTCCCGGCCGTTGAAGACGTCGTCACCACTATCCACAAGTGGTTATGATAGCGAGAGAAGAACGAAAGACACGAAAGGAGATACGAACCTGCGTTGTGTTCTTTGTGAGGAGGTTGTGAGAAGGTCCTCTACTAACCGCTGAGCCATGGCTCTATCCAAAACAAAACGGGTCCTACTTTGGACCACTGCAGTCACGATGCTTGGAGTCACTGGTATGTAGGCCTTGTGCCATATTCGTTAACTAAGCTCGCACACTCTTACATTGACTCGCACGGCATGACAAAGGAAGATCAAAAACTCACCGAGATAGCAATAACACGATAATATGATTTTTTGGCATTTTGTTTCTCTGTCTATGCTTGAAGCTCTATTCTTTACTGCTCTATATAACTATTCTGCATACGCTGCTGTATTCCCGATTCGGTCATGTTTTCTATAGAGTTTCTATTTTCGATATGAATGTTGTATGTTGAAATTAAATATTACAGTGCGCGTCAAGACCACGTGATCTAGTTCGATGACTTTGCAAAGTGAAGTGCTAGCTAATATGAACATCGCCATGAAATGTTATATTAACTAGATATTAACTAGCATCTATATTGTCTCAAAGGGCTCCGAAAAACGTTAGAAATCATCATTCGTGTACATACACTGCGTGTACATCTGCTTAGGGTAAAAATGGCTAATGATTCCGAGGAAGTTGAACTTCACCAATGGCTACAGTGAGGAAATAAAATTGACTATCAGAACTTGTCTTGCGAATTTATAGTGTGCCGTGAGATTAAGAGGAAATGAAACGACATTTTCATTAGACCTCCATCCTAGTAGGAGCAAATGCTGTGACACTGCTGCTGTTTTTTAATGTATTTTTCCAATCTCATTTTGAGTACAAGATGCTTTCATTTAGAAGGGGATCGTATTTAACAGTTTAAATCTCACTGACAAGCTTTAGTTATTGTACATTATGAAATCTTGGTACGTATCAAATCAAAAACGTTTTTAGTAGTGATATAGCTCTTTACAATTGGGTACAAGAGTCACTTTCGGAAGCTCACCTTCGTGAGTCAGAAAACGTTTTTTTTGTGTTCAGTAGAAATCACCGAATACTTACCATGCGTATCAAAATAGCAAATTATATTAAGCCAGTTTGACGTCGTCGTTCATGTCATAACTTTGGTTCAATGGTGTATATTTATTCATTACGTCGCAATTTAAGTAAATACGTACCCAAGTGCGACAAAAACCTAACACGTTTATGATGTTCTTGGGAAGACAAAAACACGAGCTTCTACTAATGGCATAGCCTGCAAAATAGGATATTAGATCTCAGCCCATCAGTCTTCCAGAAAATCGAATGTGGCATTTCTGGTGGAGATGAGCCGCAAACATTATAGATTAATGTATATCCTGTTGGCGGTGCAACCAACACACGCTCAATATGTGGTGTATCTAGACACGATAGAAGAAAGGATTACAACACGAACAACTAATCCCCTTCTTGGGGAAAGCTAATATGGATGGTATATACACATACTTCGCTCACGAAAATTCCTCCAAAGTTTTGACCGAGAGTTGCGCTCGCCAGGACGATTTTGTATGTACGAGGGAAAAATACTGGCTTCCGTCAGATTGGAACGTCAGTCTATCTGAAATAAAAGTTCTAGTAGACCAAACATAGCGATTTAGCGAAGAAAATACCAACTGAATCAAATAAACTGAAACGAGTTCACCATTTTCAAGCTTTCTGTAACAGCAGCATAGATAGGGATACATCATCGAGCTCGGTGGCTTGGTGCATTCGTATGCGCCTTGCGATTGGAGGAGACACGTAGGTGCACGGG